>JAQLOL010014233.1:0-12105 GCA_029783665.1 Naso thynnoides
TGAATACCACACAGCACTGCCAAGTAGACACACAAACACACACACACACACACACACACACACACACACACAAACATACATCACTTCACTGTGTCCTAAATGTAGTCTACATGTCAAAAAATGAACAAATAGATCTGTTAATGGAATAAGATTAATTGTTGTTTATTGTTTTAATTTTTGTTGACTCCAGAATACTAATTTGGGGGGAAGTGTTTCTTTTTTTAAGCTCTCTTTCTCAGCCCAGTGGCCAATTTTTTTTAATTTTTTTGTTCAAAGAAAACTAAAGCAAAGTCTGAAACTGTCAGTTACAGTAATTTCATCATTTTTGGGGCAGTATTTTTTAAACATCTCTCCACACACATGCACACACACACACACATACATAAATTATTTATTTATTTCCAAATAAATGCTAGTGTACACAGGACATAAACATTATCAATGTAATCAGGTAGTGGGACTCAGTCTGATATGTAAGTGCCCAAATGGCAACCACATTATTTATTACACATAGGATGTTGACAGATGATGGTTTCCTTTCTGTGTGTGTGTGTGTGTGTGTGTGTGTGTGTAAATGAGCTGAAGAGTACTTTATCTATGTAAACACCATCTCTTTATTAACGCACAACTGCCAGTGACTCTAAAGGTCAGCAAACACCAGACAGATCCATGTGAAATGTCAGGAGTATCGCTGCGATTGCGTCTGCAGAAGTAGCTGTGATACAGCAGTGAGGTTAGTCATGCTGGCCTCCCACCCACTTCGCCAGGCGGAGTGCAGGAGTGCAGGACAGCAGCCGTCGCTTCTGATAAACACATTAGTCACTCTGACATCATGTGTGAGTGATGAGCAGAAAAAGGTTTTCATCAGACCCGCTGATCTGATCGTTCTCACAGGATTACAGAAATAACTGAACAACAATTAACAAACTGAAAGAATTCTTCATTTCACTCAAAATTATGTTTGTTGCAACATTCCAGTCACAAGTGTGAGAAAAAGTTGCAGACAGTTACTTACTGTGCACATTTTAGTAAATGCTGTACTTAAGTAGAATTTGGTGGTGCTTGTGCCATACTCACATATCCTAATTTAATACTATTGGAGGGATATTTTATGATAAACTTGTAAAATCCATGTTAAAATCAGTGATTTCCAATGTTTTTGGCTTGTGACTGAGAAAAGTTGCCAGGTTCAGATCTAGGAGATGTTGGCAGTCACAAGAGAATTTTATCCTCAACCTCCGATGTGATTTCATTTAAATAATTATTTATTAATTTAAAATAGGATTTGAGAAAAATGATAACACATTTGTGATTGCTTGGTTGGGAGTCACAGAATTTAACTACTTAACTGTATGTGAAGCCGTCCAAACTAGCTCCAAGTAATGTTCAGTTCACATCATGCATTTGTAGTAACAATTTAATAATGTCACGTACAATGATATATTATTACAATTTAGAAGGTATTTTGCAGCTAATTCTGATTTTAATATGATAATATGATTTACTTGTTATGGAGTATTTTTTGTTTTTCTCATTCTTGTATTTGTACTCTTAATTAAATATAGAAACTTCTGTCACCACTGGTGAGTAGGCGTGTGAGTTTTTTCAGAACAATCAGCAGCAGAAGTGAGTAACCACAACAGGAAACCAACTTCACCAGATATCCCTGCCACTTCCTGCTTCTGTGATACTATCACTGCCTCAGATACCACACACACACACACACACACACACACACACACACAGACCTCACAGACTGAAGTCACACTGATTATTACAAATCTGCAATGACAAATATTCATCAGTATTCCTATGATGTGTCTCTATTAAGACATTTTTTTTACTGGCTGACTGGAGGAGTGAATGTTTCTGATAAACAACCAGTGAGATCATCTGCTTTCATCATTTGCTTCTTTGCATTTCACACAGTCAGAGATGAGAATCACTTGATGATTTGATGTCCTCATATGCCCACATAATCTGCTTGGTCTCTTCCCCTGACCACAGAAACACTCTGTTATCTGTTAGTTTTTACAATAAAAGATGACATCATTCGGGAATGCAATGTTTTTTTACTCCTTATCTTTCTTACAGTGACAGTTCCAGGCAGATTACTAAAGAACAAAGGTTAGATTGAAGATGATGACAACAAAGAGTTAAAACAAAACCATAACAGCTTCTAGCACAAGAAAACATTTGATAAAGGGCATCTGAAGAGGCAGCTCAGGACACTCAGGACGCTCAGGACTGAATCACAAAGACAGCAAACAACATGATTATGAGCCACACGAATGCAACAAAGCAGTTGAAATGAAAAGAGGAAATTGGTGTTATGATATTTCGGTGTGAGTGAAATGTTTCTGGGTAGAAAGTTGTAAAATTTGGCCCTGATATTATTGTTCTCCCCGGGGTGAAATGTAATAACTTGAGGGATTTTTAGTTCTTCATCTAGCGACATCACAAAGTCAGTTTTCAATTTTTCCAGTAGTTTGATCTGTGACTAAATAACTGCAAAGCTAATGACATTCCCATCAGCCTAAACTTGTCTTGCTGTCTTGCGTGAATTAGCAATGTTAGCATGCTAACACACTGAGCTGACATGGGTAACGTGGTAAGCATTACATCTGCTAAACATCCATGTTTGCAAGCTAACGTTAACCACTAATGTTAATGTTAGCATCTTGTATAAAGCACCACAGTGACTGAGTACAGCCAAAGACAGTAAAGAACCAAGACAGCGCACTGAACAATCATTTCCTGTATCAGTGTCACATGGGTTTCACCACGGTCCCGCCCCTCCGGAGTCTAGAAGTGGCAGAGACATTTTGGAAGCGGTCTTGAGTCTGTTCATTCGGGAGGATCATTGATTGTGACCAAAGATCATCACCAAAGTATATTTGGGACCCGTTTTTCGCTAGACACGCCCTCCGGACATTCTGACACTAAACTGGCAATTCAGACACACATATTAGGAGAAAATCCACTTTGTTTGAGACCAGTCTCTGTCTCAGCAATACACTTTCACTTCCAAACAGGCTGCGGGACATAGGATACAGGAAGTATGTCTCATTTAAACTCTACTGGCACAGCGAGTAGTGGGGTATCTTCTGAGTATCAGAGGAGTACCTTTGGTACGGCCTCACACAGCCACTTATTCATTTGTAGACTTTATTAGCTTAGCATTTGTGTCAAATTCTGATTGTCTGCCGCCTCAGTCTATCAGTTTTGGCGCTGAAGGATTGTATGAGCCAGCCAAGTACAGTGAGCCTCGACCTCTTGACTTTGTACTTTATCATGTGCTCATGATCAGGAGTGCTCAGCCTCGGGCCACTTGGCAGAATTTATCATCATCTGTGAGCGCGCATGCAGTGTCATCTGAAGGGTGTTCAATTTATTGTTAGCGTTACGGAAAACCTCCTTTTCAATCATCAAATTCATTCTCTGCCGTGGAGAAAGTATTAAAAAATAATGTTTGGGCACGAGATGGAAATACATACGGAGAGCTGGGATGGAGGAAATGAACAACCATCATCAACAAGAACATATTGTGGGTGAGTTTGAGCAGGTAAATGATAGATAAAGATAAAGTAAAAGCAAAGATATAAAAAGATCACGAAAAGCTAATGAAAAGATAAAAACCTTTGGAAAAAAGGGAGAATCAGGCCAAATGTGACCTTATAAGATGTTTTGTTATAACTGAATGTGTTCTTGCCCTTTGGCTCGAGGTCGAAACCTGCTCTCTGTCTTGATTCACTGTTAATCTTAAACACCAAAGAACAGATTATTCTCCCAGTTTCAGACTGAAATTTCATGTTATCATACTCGTCTAATCTTTATCCCACTGATTTCTGAAGGAAGTAAGAATATTTTCAAGCAAGGAAGATTTAAGTGTCTTAGAATATCATCAGTAGACGACGCTTCTTAGAAAGATAAGAAGGAAATGTCAAATTTTACATCATAAGTGCTGTAAAAGTTTCTGCGTGGGCAGAAAGAAAGTTCTAAGTTGGATGAAAAATCATCTTTTTCTGTCTAAGACACCTGTGAATTATTAAAATATACACTGGGAATAAATTAAACTGAACTAGAGGCTAATATAGATGGTTTCACAAATACATCAGCCATGAAAAAAAAACAATAATTGTGTTCTAAACATGTATTCTCTTAGTTGAGGACATGCAAATAGTTTCGACTTTATTTGTTAAATTTATGTCTGAGATGCAGTATCTCTCTTGACTCCAATATAACTGAGGTAAAGGGAATTCAAGTTGTTTGTTTCTAAATGTAGAAACCTTTAAGTATTCTAATCAGTGTGTTGCTGGGGTAACAGTGTCCTGGTTACTCTGGTCGATCTATGTCCAAAAACTCTTAAAACAACTATTTTCCCCTCCTAAATATCAAGCAGAACCTTTTTTAATCATAGTGATATTGTGACATACAAGTGAAAAATACAGAAAAGAAAAGTTTGACGTATAGGGAAATGAGCTTTTCTGCCTTTTTTCTGAGAACTGGATGATAAAATCAATACCACCCTCACACTCGATTGTAAATTTGAAGCTACAGCTAGCGGCTATTTAACAAAACTTAGCCTAGCTTATCTTAGTTAGTCACTTAGTTAGGCAGGGGGGACAGCTAACTGTCTCCTGTCCACAGCTTCATCAGACACATGTAAGAGTGGCATCAATAGTTCCAACTAAATCTGGACGAGAGGCTGAATAGTTTTTCTTCCAAAATGTAGATTTTTTTCTTGAAATAACAGAAAGACTATAACACTAACAGTCTCTCTCTTATGAGAAGGAAATGTGTGTTTCTGAGTGCTGAAGTCTCTCTATATTTGGCATCTTGTTTCTCTTTCCTCAGAAAATTCTTCACTTAAAAGGAAATATGTTTTTGCTTCTTTGGAGTAAACAGAACTGAGTGTTAAAAGCCTGAGAAGCGGTAATTACCACAGCAGAACAGACGGAGGAACACACCATAAAGAAAGACTGCACACGATGATGACTGAGATGAGAATGTAAAATTTAACTGCTCCTGCGGAGCTTCCAAAAAGCATTTGAGAAATGTTACCACAGAGTAAATTTAAAAAGTGAAGATTTAAAAAAAAAAAAAAAAAAAAAAAGTAGCATGCAAAAAAAATTTAAACTACAACATCAACATAAGAGTAAGTCAACAAGTCACCATTAAATATTGTTTAAAGCAACAATACGTACCATTTCCACAATAAAATGTCTAAAAATGAGTCATCTTTGTTTTACATTTTGTTGAGTTTTGTTGTTACGTTATCTGTGGTTTTCCCCAACAATATTCAAACTCCAAAAATAACTATATAACTTTAAATAACTTTTCTAACTTATTTTATTGAAGGTAACGGTGCGTTTCATTTTGTCCCCTGCTGTCACTAATTTGCAGAGTAAAACTTAGTGAGGAAGTGAGGAAATAAGTCGGCAAACGTGACGTACATACGAACAAAATGTAGACCAAACTTTTCATAGCTTCATACATCATCATCCACAATGGTGGCTGACTGACAATAAAATGAACAAAACCCATGATCCCCTGCTGCGTCATTATGTCATCAGACCACATCCTGTGTTTCTTCTGTTTTGATGGAGACCTTTAGTGGCAGAAATGTATTTTATGTGTTTAAGGTGTCATGAAGCTTCTCTTATAAACAACCTCCCAAATGTATCACATTTCAGCACAGTGTCACGGCACTTTATGAAATAGTCACATTTATTTCATAGGATTCGTGCACACGGACATGAATTTTCACATTTTGTAATGACACTCTGCATGAGTATTTATCGTGACCGCACATTTGATTCAGTGAATAAAATAATACATCCATGAACCGTGCTGGAGTCCCAACGACAGTGGGCGGGCCTGATGACAGGCAAACAGTGCAGGACTGTTAGGTTGTGACTTTGTTTAAAGCTAATAAAAAAACATTTTGTGAAATAGTTACGAAGAGTTATCAGGATCTTTGGGGTTCTTGTGTCAACCCAAATTTCCTCGTCCTGCTGTCTGTTATAGTTCATGCCCATGTACTCTAACCTTATGAATTTTACTGTTTCACAAAGTGCTGTGATACTGGGTTGCACGTTTACAGTCTCCACTCTGTGCTTAAGTAACAGAGTCATGTGATCAGACAGGCAGCTAAAAAATGTGCCTTTCTCTCTGCGTGGCAGCATGATTCAGTGTGTTATCTGTCAACACACCTCTCTTTTTTCCTGCTCTGTTCTCACCTTCTGCTGCTCATATTCCAAGAGAAACATGTATTTCTCCCACAGTGCAACAGGAAACATCTGCTGCAGTGTGAAATGTGGCCGTGCAGGATACATGCAGAGGTGGAGGGAGAGTACTGTATGAACTTAAAGGTGTGAACAAATGACTGCAGGCTCTTATAACAGAAACAACACAGTCACTGAACGACGTGCAGCGTGTTGAATCCCTCCAATATATCTCTCTCTCCAAGTTTATGCAAACTGCTTGTTTGTATAAGAGGTGATGGCCTCAAAAGTCAGCTTAGCAAAGGCGCCGGCGCGATGTTTTATTCATCGCATTCATCACTCTGAGGCAAAGTGACCTGCCTCTCTGATAGATGACCTCTTGTATTTCTGTGTAGGTTATGTCATCTCAGGGATCAGCGCAAAGCTTCCACGACAGCAAGACGCTACAATTCAAAATCTGACTTTACAAACACAAATGACACTAATCACATGTGAGCTACATATAAACCATCAGAAGTTAAACCACAACAAATAAGACCTGTGAAACCCTTAAATTAATTAAAGCAGGTTCATAGTAAGTTTAATGGAAGTTAATGGAAGATACAAGTTCTTGCTTTGTTATGAGGAAACAGCTGTCAAAGACATTAAAAGTACATTTAATTTACACCCCAGCCGAGGAACTTTAATTCTCCGATGACTCTGGCAGCGCGTGTGGACAAAAGTGGTACTGCTTACTGTCGTGAAGATGAGCATTTGTTTTGGAGGAAAATTAAAGAAACAAGCACATTATTTGACAATGCCAGTTTGGCTATAAACACAATATTAAAATGATCTAAAAAAAAATATCCTCCTGTGGTCAGCCATACATAGTCAAAAAGAGAAAAGCAGATCGATCATGCTCGTAAACAACAAATTGTCTCTTCCGCTCTGTGTGCCGTAAAGAGTTTCGTAGTGTTTCCGCTGACTGAGCGGACTGGGCAAAGGCGTTGTTAAAGACAGAATCATAATCTCCAGTTTTCCTCGCTGATGGTCCCACTTGCCATAAGCAAATTTAGACTGCTTCATAACCAGGTAAAAGTTCCTCGTAATGACTTTCATTTATTTGTCACACTGAGTTGGAGAAGAGTTTCTGTTTTATTCACTCACACACTTTTTAAAGATGAGATGAAATGAAAAATGCCTGGATTGGGGCAGATGGAAATCGGGCAGAGCATGATAGGGAAAAATAAAAGGAACAGTTCCCAAGCGCAGCGTCTTTCCTTCTTCCTAAAGAGCAGTTAAGTAGAATCAGCTCAGCTGCGAACGTCACGTTACCATTCAGGGCGTCTTTAAGAAGAATGGAAACCCTTCACCCTCTCCTGAAAGATGCTTTCATTTTAAGAACAGATCCTCATGCTGTTCATTTGCAATCATTTTTCTTTAATGGTCACAAAGTTTTTGTACAAACACACTCCTGAGGTTGGCCTTTCACCTCTTCAGATGACTTTTAGACTTTATCTCATAGCAAGAAAAGTGTATAAGTGTATTTTTTGCAGTGTGCTGGAAATAAAACTAAAAACGAGCAGAAAAAAATAAAATCACTCATCTACTGAACACAGTGTCTTCATCCGCTTTCTGTTTTTCTTATGACTCAGCATTCCTGCTCGCGCTCCTTCCACATGAAAACAAAAGCATAAATGAACTACAGTGACATGCAGAAACAACACAAGCATGCAAACGTGTAGGCTCGCCTCAGCAACATCACGCATGTTTTACAGGCTGAAAACTACACGCACCCCTTAGGTTAAGAGGAAGTTGTGATGTTTGCTGAAAACCAGAGGACACATTTACATTCACACACAAATGCTCAGATTGGTGACCGTTTTATTCCCCCGTTGTGTCACATGAAATGAATCGCTTTACGGATCGAATGGCCATTTCCTGTTCAGCTCTTGTTACTGTACTATCAGAGTAGCTCAGTGTTATTCTCCTTGAAAACTAGAGCATGACAAGTTCAATTTCATGGATTTTCTCACGTGAAATTCATCCACTTTTTCATTTTTACATTTTGAGAAACATGCTCTTTCTTTCTTTCTGTGCTAATTTTTTTTTCATTCTTGCTTCTCACTGAACCAAAGATCCTTACAACACAACACAACTGGAGTGTGCGTGCCTGTCTGGAATTGTCCTCATTAGCTGCTTGAATCACTTCATGGTTTTTTTTTCTCCATGTGCAGCAGCAGCAGCTTGATAATGAAGCCCTCTTGAATAACTGAACTCCTCTGAGAAAACATTCACTTTTCTGATTACATTAAAGAGGCAAATGAGCTCAGCTTTTTAAAGTAGACCAAACTTAATGCTTAATATGAATTTTAACCAGGATCCTGCAGGCTTTATGTGGAGATCTCGCCTACATACATGGTTGTACACTGTGTATGTTGCAGACCTGTACTGCAGCTTTATGGCAGTCCATGTGTGTCGTGCATGGATAGCAGAGCTGTATGTAAATGTGCTACAGGGCCTTTGCAGCATCTGTTGATCTGCTCTGTTGACTGAGCATCTATTAGTGGAAGTCACTTCACTCACACTCAGTTGACAAAGCTTTTCCTCTTCATGTTTTTCTTCACAGTCATAATTTCAGTGATATTCATGCAGTAAACCCAAACCTGGATCTCTACATTTTTCTCCATCTATATTTTTGTTTCTCCTAATTGTAACCTTGTTTTCACTTCTCTAAAGCTTCACTTCACAGATTATTGTCGGAACTAATCTTTCTATCTAATCTTGTGTACACTTTAATAGATGCCTGACTGCATTTGTAAAGCTCATTCACTGCCATTCATGTTGAAACACGGTATTAAAACACTATACGACACGTGAAAGTTGCTAGCTTCGCCCTTCTAAAGAGAACATCTGCCTTTATTTGGTCAAACATTGCTGAGTGAGAGAGATGGGAGCCGAGAGTCAATGAGACTAAATTTATTTTACAAGTGCTGCCTTCCTAACTCAGATATTAGCATGAGGAAGGATTTTACACAGACATCCTTTTTACTAACGTCACACATGTTTAGGTACTTTCTATAATGTTTATGGAATATGGACAACATGTAAACAAACACGGTAGCTCAAAGATGAAGCTAATTTTGAAAAAATGTATGTTTATGTAACCTATGTGGCCGATGTTGACAAAGAACAATGACATGTAGCAACACTAGTAAGTGCATTATTAAGGCAATGGTAATATTTTATTTTTAAATATCACCGTCAATACCACCTGGAGGCGCAGTGTTTAAAATGGATCCATTGACTTCCACAATGCTGAAAAAAGCAATTAAACAGCAACGTCTTTGTTTTGTCTCGCTGCACTGACCGTCTGCCATCCACTGAGACTAATTAAGTTTAGGTTGCACTCCCTATTTTGATGCAAAGCAGCACTGCTAGAAACATGCTAGGAACCGAGATTTGGAGTGAAGATAAAAGGAGAGCAGGAAGGGACGGGGGGGAAGAGACGAAGTGACAACCCCACAAAGAGGGGCTGAGTTTCACAGATGTTTGGGGCGCTCGTGTTGTGCAGACAGACCATTGACAGGCATCTGGAAAAAGCATCAGCGGCTGTGGTGGTATGGAGTTTGGAGTATTCCTTCCTTAACGTGGTTTCTTAAAACAGCTGCAGGGCTTTTTTTCGGTCGAAGCATATTAATATTAGAACTGGGTTGGAATAATCTGGTAAGCACAAACTCAGTTTCTAAAAAATCATGGTGAAGATAGTAAAATAGCATCTTATAGGCTCTCACATTGTCAACAGAAACATGGCTCAACACGGGAGAGGAACACACGACAATGACTTACCTGCTTTTCAGTGTAAAAATTGATTTCTGTTTTCTATGAATTGGAAAAATGTGATATCTCAAGATCAAACCGTGCAACAGCAGCCATGCCCGTAATTATACATAACTTTAAGCCTTAATATCATTTGAACAGTAGAGCTGAATAAAGATTCACCTGCAGTCGTCATGATCGGAGGATCTGCCTCAAGTGGCCATTTGAGGAACTGCAGTTAGTTCAAACATGAATTATATTTCTTTATTTCCTTTTTGGAGACCTGAAAAGGTGAAATAATCTCCTAATCTAAAACAGCAAAAGATCAGAGGACAGTCTGGAAATGTAAACACATTATTGTGTCAGGATCAAAGTTTATTCCGACTTTGGAATTCCGAGGTCCATTCATTAGCAGTCCTGAAGTTTTTGACCATATCACTCAACTCTAAAGCTAACACAAGCAAGAGGTCCAATGGATTTTGAAAATGTGATAAGTCTGCTGAGAAGGACAATGTAATATTTCTGTAGAAAGTTTTTTCAGATTTTTTTCCTGGTTGCTGTCCTGGTAGTCTGTCTGTGACCCCTGAGTTTTATCCTGTGTACCCTTATAAGGGTCCTGACCCCTAGGTTGAGAACTATTGTTCCAAAAGACAAAAACAGGAAATTCTTTTGTAGCCTTTGCAGTGACACTATCTTATTACTTTAAATGTAATATCATAGACAACTGAATAATTATGGAAAAAACACATTTATTCACTAGTTTTATTTATTCTCTTAACCTCTCTCCTTTGTATTTTTTAGTATTAGTACTTTTGTATGTATTTCTCATCTAGCTGTTAAATGTTATGTTAGTATGTCACATTTTAGTGACGTAACCTGGTTAGCAGGACTCATAAAACAAAGGAGGATTATTTTCATACATTAGTCAAAGGTAGATATGCTGATGATGCGACAGTGCCGCACAGTGTCTCTTTATGGCCCTGCCGCAGACATGTTTACTGGCGTTAAATGGCACCACGGGTAACAGATGAACCAAAGGGAAACGTTAGCTGATTGAAATCTGCTATTAAGAATTGTGGACAGCATTTAAAACAAACAAACAAAAATTCTATATAAGCTACTACACTGCAAAAAACATACGCATACAGGATAGTTAGCTGAGACAATAACGACTGATCCTCACACACTCTTAAAACCAGACAACACTTGACAAACACTTGATTCCTTCTGCCAGACAGCTGGACAGACAGCCAGACATCTCAGCTGGCTCTTGTGTTTTTCTCTGGAGCAGCACTGAGTCCTTGTTTGAACCGGGTGCAGCCATCATTCAGCCGTACGAGCCAGCAGCAAACTGCGACCACACCTCTGCTCTCTGGCCCTGCGCCTGCATGTTGTGTAGCTGCAGAGACGATGTCCAGCCACACCGAGGTCAAAACTGCGTCTCTCAGTTGATCCCGGTGGGGTTCCCCCTCAGCTTGTTGGAAACAGAAAGGCCAGTAAAAAATGTATCTCTATAATATGATTTCTTTCATGACAAACAACATTTCTCTGTTAAATCAATCAGCAGACCACCAGGATTAAAACTCATTAACATTTTAGGAGGGAACAGAGTTTACACAGATCCCATTACTCAAAGGCCTGGTTGTAAAGGTCATTTTACTGAATGGACCATAGCAACAGTGACAGCAGCAACAGTTCCCACAGTCATTAAAGTGCTGCTACTTCCATTCACGTTCAGGAAACACATCCCGATGCAGATATTTACGAATGTGAGTTGAACTAAGTGGAATTTGTAATATGTAGAGGGTTTTTTTCATACTTTAATTAACTGAATATGTACATTTAAGTGACTGTGTGCATCAGCTCTGCTGTCCACAGTGGAAAAGTAGTTTTTAAAGTCATTTTAGTATCTGAACATTCATATTGTAGATATTTTGAAACATAAGGCTTCACAACGTTTTAAAAGGGAGTTTTCCTACTTAAAGTTATTATTTTACCATTTCTAATGCTGCCCACACACCAGAAGACTTTGAAAAGATTTAGAAAAGACTCTCAAAGACTATCAGCTCACATCTAAAGA
>JAQLOL010014234.1:0-12105 GCA_029783665.1 Naso thynnoides
CTGTGACTACATTAATTCCATGATTTTTCATAAATAAATGACCATTACAAGCCTCATTAGCAAAATGCAATTAATCTCGATTAATTACAAAAAATTGTTCAACTAGTTATTTTTTTTAATCAATTGACAGCCCTAATATATATATACATTTATATATATGTACAGTAGGAGGGAAATCAGGAATTGATCTAGCCATCATCATAGACTTATATACCAGATACACAATATTTAAGACAAGAAAGCCAAAGTGGAGGAGTAAGTATATATTCTGGACAGTATTTGTTGTACTCTGTAGTATACTGGGACGCTGTTACAAGGTTACCAGTGACTCGTAGCGGTGACGGCGGCTTGAACTGCTCCATGTTCACACTGGTCAGTTGCAGTCAGCTGTTAGCTTCCAGGCTAGCTCCATTAGCACGCTGTACCTCACTCGAATCACTCCGAAACTCTGTTTTCTGACTTCATGTTGTCGTCTGTATAATTCTGGGAGACTATAGTGCAGTCAGACTCTTGAATGTAGGGTGAGTGTTTAATAAGACCAACAGTCAATAAGACCCGGAGACGAGACTGAAGTGCCTGTTGTTGTTGCTATGACATTAACAATCAAGCCCTGATCACAACAGGCTAAACACAGCAATAGCTTGATAATAAACATATAAATAGAACAGCTTTGATCAGCCAATAATGTCAATAATTACTGAAGTCATTTTTAGGATGCATTGCAAATAAAGGTGGTCTGGCATACAAATTAATGGTAGATCTTTAAATCTGTCTGAAGACATGAGGCCCAGGGGCCCAGTTCCATTTCTCATTTTTGTCAATACCCTGTCTTGTCTAAGGCTGAGTATCACTCGAAATGCTGTATTGAATGTATTGATACTGATATTGATTCCTTGATTCGATACCGGTACCTGTTCAATGATACTTTATTTGATACCGGTTTTATTAAATTCATTTTAACAAGCTCACATTACAATAAAAAAATTACATTAAATTTTTCTTCTCTCTGACATTGTTACACACTCAAAGCAGCTTCGTGAGACAAAAATTACAAAACTATTTACCACAACGTGGTTTGACTTAAGTTGTCTATTTTTAAATCTTTAGTTTGATTTTTTAGCACTTTGACATTTTCTGCTTGAACTGCAAAAGAATTAAATGAACTACAACTTTAAGTAGAACTTGTTTCTTAATGTAGTATAAAGAGAAGTTTTTTGCCAGAGCTCCACAACACGACTTCATGCACCTGCAGATGATGTCGTGAACACAGACATGACATTGATATGTTTCTTTCATGTGTCTGTGACTTCCACACTGATACAGCAATAATGGTTATATTGGCCTCAGCTAATGACAGAACATAGAAAGTTCCCCCGCTCCTCTGAACGGGCTCATACGAACAGGCTGAAAGCTTTTCTCTTATTAGATGAAACAGATGATGTTGACAAAGTGTAACTTTTGGGAAATGACTGTACAGTTGAAAAAAGTAAAACATTCGCAATATATGACATATGATATCACAACACTCAGCATCCCAATAGCATTATAATATCATATTGTGACTTAAGTATCATGATACCATATCATGGGGCCTCTGACATTTCCCACCCCTAATGTACACATGGAGTTTTATGGAAATATCCACAGATTCTGTGGATCTGTCTGGGCCTGGTTGGAGGGTAACCACTGATGGAGAGCAGATTCATTCAGTTTTATCTGGTTAAAAGAACTGGGTAAAAAAATACCACTGTACATAAAACCGTGGAACTGAACCAGGATGAAGTGAGAGTATACTTCCTTGTTATTAATCTCTGAGTATAATTTACTAATTTAAGAAAAGTGGATTCACTGCATATTTATTCTGAGGAGTGGCTCCAAATGCTTACAAATTGGATTTTCTTTTTTTTTTTTTTTTTTGCTTGCTTTGATGTAAAGAGCTGCCATCTTTTAGACCACACAGTAAACACGTTTGCATCCATCAGTGAATTGAATCTGTATCAGTTTAAAAGTAGGAACTGAAGAATTTCTTATAGCTTTGATGAAGAGTTGTAGGAGGAGTTGTAGGATGTTGTTGTTGCTCTTACCTGGACCTCGACTCCATAGCCCAGGTACACAGTGACGACGTAGCTGCAGTCTGTAGTGGAGTGGAAAGCAGAGCTGGGCTGCGGTGGAGCCTCGATGTAACCTTCTGGACCGGTCAGGTTCAGCTGGCAGGGAACTGCAGTGACAAACCACACGATGGAAACAATTCTGATGGACGACACACACACACACACCTCCACAAACACTGTCCCAAATATCCCATTCATTCATTGCAGAGGCACTGACTGTTTACTAATAATTTCCAAATAATTTACACTAATGTACTAAACTCTAAAAATGTAAATCGCCAAAGATTATGCATTTTTAAAAATAATTTAATTCATAACCATCAAACCATGAAAGACTCCAGAAAGAGTTTTTAAAATTCTTATTACCTCCAGGCTAACAACCTACACACTGACAAATTTACGTTAAACTAACCCGAAGCTGATAATACCAGCGTAAAAAGTCAGCAGCTGTTAATCTTTTCAGCTTTTTAACGTCAGTGCCTCCTTCTCTGTGTGCCATGGTTCTGCACCGCCAGACTGCCAGAGACGACAGGTTGAAACAAACAAAGTGGTTTTTGTTCCCCAGCACTGCGGTCAGCATGGTGGAGGTAGGACTTGCAACGTTATGCAAGAAAAACTACAGCGAGGATCTGCAAACTTCAGTTACATCAAGTGACGTCCAGTATCAAATTCTCTTTTGTCATATCCACAGAAAGTATTGAGATGCTGCGGGCTCTCTCTAACAATCAATATGACCAAGAAGAAAGTGCAAAAAGAAAAAAGAAAATCAAAGACCGAAGACGTTTCATAGCCCACTGCACAGGTTAAATGTACAGGTAGGTGGCCTATGCAATATAAAATAAATATGAGTGTCTATTTGCATCTAATTAAACTGTCATAGTTTGACTGCTAACAGCGTTCTTGGAGGAAGTAACAAATTAGAAGTATTCACATTACTGTGACTAAGTTGTTTTTTGGGGTATTTGTAAATATATGTTTATTTTGTATGTCTGTAATTTTACTTGTACATAAGCTGCTACATTTTAACTTTGCTCCATTTAAAATCATATTGTTCACCAACTGCTCTTACAAATGTAATTATTCAGACTTTTGATCTGAATTTCGGGAGCCAGTAAGGCTGATCACATGTGACGTGTGCAGCAGAAGCCACAGCGTCTTCTGTGTGTTGCTCACATGAAGCTACAGGACTTTTTCTTTCCTTCTGTAAGATTAATAATCATGACTGCACACCGCTTGTTTCAACACTGACCACTGACATTCCCTGATTCATGTTGTTAAAAAGCCTCATGCAGATGGTGATATAAAGGTGAGAGCAGAGTACCTGCTTTATATGTTACGAGCTTTAATCGTATGTGTGTGAATTATCTGGGTATGAAGCGTCAATAGCAAGAAAAAAATACAACTCTGGGTTCCTAAAGTCACAGGACGGCGTTGTCATTGTAAGCTTGACTGACAGTGGAGAGCAAAAAAACAAACTATAATTTAATAACTAACTTGTTTCTAAAGCTGGCGGTTCACTCACTTACAGTTGTTTCAATAAACCTGAAACATGAAGCATCCACAGCCCAAAGATGAGAAAACATTAGAAATGCAGCCCTCTCCTCTCACATGCTACAGTGAACACAATCACTTGATAGTAATACGCAAGAAAACACATTAATAGGAAATAAACGGTATTTGGAAGACGTTAATGTTATGTTTTCCACACGAGCCGACAGTTTTCTTTATCCAGCAGGCCCACTGTGCACGAGGGACACGGTGACATGACAGCTGTCAATCAAAGACAAGTGACTCGTCAGAAAAATTAAGATCGTTTATGGTAGAAAATGTTCAAGAAAAATGAATCTGACAGAAACAATGTTAAAATAAACACTGATACTCCCCGTTGTGATGCAGGGTAATTATGGAAAAAAGACGGGACAGGAGACGATGACTCATTGAAAGGATAAATGACGGCGAGCTACACTGGTGTAAATCCCAGAGGGCACAGGCGCGGGATGACCCCCAGCCTGGGAAAACAGATCTGCCCTCCGAGTAAATCACTGTAAACACAGCTGCCGGTGTTTGCTGCAGCACTGTTGTTTGCTGTCAGGGTCACAGACCGTTCGCACATGTGCTGTCTTCGGTGATTTGTCTTGAGAGAATTTCATGTAGGTGTCGACTCCAAAGCTGACGTTAGATATTTGCCCCTACATGTTTGTATATTCAGATGAATATGTGACTGGCTCATTATGCCTCCAAAGCCCCTCCGCTGCCGGCAGACATACAGAAACATTAGACGACGCACTTTGCCAGCATACAGAAACGCTTTTTAACGAGCATTACACATCCGCTGCCACAACTCACACTGTGTATGTACAGATTTTAAAAAATGCCCTTGTTACATTCATTTAGGCACTTTATCATTTATCAGAGAAAGCTGAGGAGGAGGAGAAATGTTGAAAGCAGATATAAGTAATTTGTACTTTTACGAACATTTGTTTCATAATGGGTTTTTTTTCCTATTTTGCATATTTTGTCTTTAAATTGATTTAAAACTTAAAAATATCCGTGCTTTTAGTTGTAAAGAAACATGAAGTCCTGCTTAAATAAACTCAGTCTGCTGAGAAAATTATATATATATAAAATATGCTTATCAGTGGTGGACAGTAACGAAGTAAATTTACTTAAGTCCTGTACTTAAGTGCATTTTTGGAGTATCTGTACATTACTTGAGTATTTGCTTTTTTGGATACTTATTACTTTCACTCCACTACATTCTAAAAGCAAATATTTTACTTTTGACTCCACTACATTTCTAGGTCAGCTGTTTTAATTTTTGTTTTTGTTTTTTTTCCCCTGAAATGCGATTGGCCACACGCTGCGTTCTTCACAGAAGGTAACCAATCATTGGAGGGATTTCCATCACAGGAACAACACAGGGCCAGTGTGTGCTGCGTGTCATGTTCCTGTGTTTTCAGTCAGGTGCTTCAACAGCGGCGACTTCTTGAAAGCAGAGATGTTGTTTGTTTGCAGTAAACAACTGTAAAGTAAAACTCTGCTTCCTTCAGTGAGGGGGGAGAAAAAGAGACCTGCCTTTTTTGTGGGGGTGGGGGCCATGAGGTGTTTAAATAAAGAAATGAAGATGACAATGGCGGTCCTTTTTGTTGATCTGATTGCATTCCTGTGTTCTTATGTGTGTATCTACAGGCTTTGTAGAGCAGAGAGGCTCTACAGGCGAGTCAGTTCATGCTCGGTGGTTTCAGAGAGTTACAAGGTTCTGTGGAAACATTACAGCAATGCACTGATACCAAAAATAAAATGTTCTTTTTCTTGTACTTTTGAATTCTGAAGTATTTTTGAAAGCAAGTACTCTAGTACTTTAACTTGAGTAAATTTGACTGAACAGTCAATCAGCTGTCTGTGAATCCATTTAGAAGTTATATGTCTTTTTGCAATAGGGCACTCCGATTACCACGCCCCCTTTTAGCTAACTGGCATTAACTCAAACACACACACACACACACACACACACACACACACTCAGCTGGTTCAAACCCCCAACCAGCAGGATTAATGTGGGTGGTGAGAGTGAAGGGAACTGTTTGCCCCACCCATATTCCACCTCTGAGGGCCCTTGAGCAAGGCCCCCAACTCCAATTGCTCCAGTGGAGCTGCTCAGTGGCCACAGACGGGCCTGTTGTTGCACTGGGCAGCTTCCAGGTGTGAATGTGTACCTGTGTGAGTGTGATCAGGGCGTCCCTGAAAAAGAGAGTTCGCCCTCAGTGGCACGCTCCCTGAATAAATAAAGGTAAATTGAAAAAAAAAAAAGAAAAAACACAGAGGCATTTTGGAATTGTTAATTAACCCTCTAACAGCTCGAGGTTTGAACATATACAATTTTTAAAAGAAGAAATGTCCCAGTTGCCAAAAAATAGCTTATCAGCAATTCACCAATCAGATCAGAGTGACAGACTGAACTGGTTTCTATCAGTTCCAGTGAATGGAAAGTGAAATTTAAACACCTCACAGAGGCATGTATCCTTGGTGAGTCCGTTTTAATACTTATTGAACGCATTAATAACTAGATTTTATGTCATATGTTGAATCTTGTGACAAATCAGTTTAAGAATTAGTCACACGGTGCAGATGGTTTCACCCAGCTGAGCTCCAGATGTGATCCAGCCTTCTGCATGTATTTACACAAACACTTACATTCGTTTTATTGGATCAGACATTCAGATACAGATCACATGTCACGGGCCAGATGCGAGGGGCGGGGGGGGTTTGTTGAGGAGAAGCCAAAGTAATCAAAGCAGCATACAGTGTAATTCTATTGCACATACAGTACAAGTACAGACGTTTCGATAAACACACAGATAATCTGATTTTCTTTGAAGGTTTTTTTCCTCTCTGCCTGCCTCTCTAAGCAGTCCAGTCCTGCGACAGACAATTTCCTTCAGGGGTTTCTGTCGCTCTCTGAGCTTAAAAGTAAACTTTCGCCGAAGTGCTACCTTATCGAGAAGAACATCCTCTCTGTGTCCCCTCGACGCTTCACCCCAGGGAGTGCCCACTCCAGAGTTATTACTGTGCCGCAGCGTTGTGGCACAGTGCTGCCTGTCTGTGCTCTGACCTGCTGTCACCCTGCACACACGTCAGCTGATTAATCGAGCTGCTTCCATTTGACTTTCCCTGACCTGCAAAGTCCACCACAAAATCAACACGCGGATACATTTTTCCCCCATCCACTTTTATGACTACAAATGTCTGAGTGCTGGTCCCTGTTTGGACTTTTTGATTACAGGTTACTGATGCACTGATAATGGTGTAATTTGATCATGAGAGATGCAAAGTTGAGACGATATTAGTCGAGAGTCCCGAGAGAGAAAAGAGAAGTCCTTGAGTGAATTAAAGAGAGGACTGCTGTGGTGTAAGTCGCACAACCGTGAGTTAGTTTGGAATAAAGGATTAAAGAACTTCTGTGCAGTTTTCAAATGTGTTATTTCTTAGAAATTCACTAACAAATGTGTGAACATTTGTTTAAATTACTTTTGTATTTTGTTGTTTCTAGCAAAATGCGTAAAATGCATGCAACCTAATTCAAATTCATTCAAACTGTTTGTGTTCATGGACTTTGCAAACAAATAAGGCTGTTGTTAGGGATGACCCTGTCTTTGATAATAACTGATTTTACAGCAGACGGGTGCATTATGACGCATTATGCATGTATACGTAATGCACTATAGACGGATGCTTTAAGTGAAGAGTTACCATATTTTTGTATCTAAAATATGCTGACTAATGGAATATCACTCCAAGCCATGATCACATCACAGGCTGTCTTACATAAAGGTTGACGGCTGAACTGCAGTGAAGACTTTGGCGACCACTGAGCTCCTTCGTCGTTTTAGGAAGGTGGCAGTTTTGGGGTCAAATCAGGTGAATAAGGTGGTTGTTGGATGACTTTATCTCTGCATTCCCAGATGATTTTTTTGCGATATTTAATTACCACAAATAGGAATAAGACTGAGCTTGAAGAATAATAAGATTTAGCTTGTTAGCTGAAATTAGCTTCAGCTTCATGAGCTCACCGGGTTACACTCCTACAGCGTACAGGAAGTGTGCGAGCGCCGCTCTGAGACGAGTGGCATACCCCTGTTAGGATCAGCATACCAGCCTAGCAGGCAGCAGTCTGCTGCTGAGCAGCTAATATTATCGTTAGCTACTAGTAGGCGTCTAACACACTAAGGGAGGGCGATTTGTTATACAGCTACTATTTCATGTAGCTATTAAAGGAAAAGCGCAGACACCTTTATTTACATTTATTCCAAAGATCGTAAAATCCTAAAAGCTGAGGAAATGCATTAAATAAAGGCCAGTGGGGCAGGAGTGTATGAACCATGAAATGAAACGGTTAACCACCCCTACTGATGCCCTAAAGATGAGCAAATGCCCCCACAACGAGGCAGCTATCATTTCATTGGCCAACACTCCGAATGGTATTCTATTGGTTGGGGAGTTGTGACAAGACTGTCACACAGCAGGAGGTGGTTTTAACGGCAGATGGGACAGCGCTCCTAACCACACTGTGGTGTGTGTTGTACACATGAGAAGAGCGTGAGGCTCGAGACGTCACTCGTTGCGTGCGTGCACTAATTTGTGCGTTAATGAGGCTTCGGTGTGCGGACTTTCCTCGTCATGTTTTGGGAACATAAAACACGAATAAAGCTCTGTGAAAGTAATTTTGCTATCAGAGTTTGTGTCTTAGAATGTTGCCATTCAATGTCGGGAGAATCATATATTTTAAGAGGTTTTGTTTTTTGGCAACGCAAGAGTACTCTAAAAAGTTACTTTTCTCAGTGCGTAGAGCTGTAATGTAACAAATTACTTTTTATTGGCAATAATGTTGTAATGTAACAAGTTACTTTCAAAAGTAACACTACCCAACACTGATGATAAGCACAAGAACATAGTGTATTTTAATCTTGTAATTAAGTTGGGTGTGAAGCCCTTGAAGAAATAATACCTTAATATTTGACTGGGTAGAGGTGTCGAAAATGAAAAATACTGATATTTTGGGTTATTTTGTGAAAGATTTCTTATTAATACACTCATAAAGTAGTACACGTGTGAATTGTTAAGGAAAAAACACATCTGTGAATCTATTATTTCAAGAATAAGAAACAAACCCAAGACATTCTCACTTCCAACTTGTCTTACGATCCCCCTCGTTATCACGTTTCAGCGCATCAGAGACCCTTTGACGTCTTCCTGTCGGAAAAGTGCTTGATTAGATCTCAGGGAAAGACTGTTGAATTGATTTCATTGGGATGTTAACTCGCCTGTATGGCCTCACACTCTGCCTTTATCTCTGGCCCTTTGGATTTTTTTTTCACTCTTTGTAAATCATTGGCTGAGACGTTGCTATGAGCAACAAATATTGATGTGAATGATTTTACAGTGGGGTTAGCTAAGCATGTTGCCAGACACCAAACTAAACCAAATGTATGAGCTCCCTTGGAACAAAGTTACGAGGAGAAGCGGTTGAAATCTGCCCCTACATGGGACACCCCTTCAAGAATGTGATGGGTCAGCAATAGTCTCTGATTGCTTTCACAGCAGATGCATGTTTTTGACAGAGCTGTACAGCACGGCTTTGTGCACCTCCACATGATTTTATAAATCCAGGCACGACGTCATTAAGGGTTTTTTTGGTAGTTTTTTTTTTTTTTTTGGTGCGCCGTATCACAAGAAATATAAATTTTTACACATTTCTGCCTTAAGGATTTCTTACTTGGATTCAATGTCACTCTTGTACAGACAGTTTCACAATAGGTTTAATCACTCCAATAAAGTGAAACTTTTTTTTTTTTTTTGCAGTTGTCACTGAATCCGGTCACATCACGACTGGCTCACATCACAACCCACACATAAACAGACACACACAGATGCCCACTGAAAGGAGAGCTATCGTGCTTTTTCGTCTTTTTTGACCTATAGATGTTGTTACAAAGTCGGATACTCATGTTAAATGATGCCAAAGCGTCACATAATGAGTTCACAAAAAGTGGATACGTCTCGCACAAGAAGGCTGAAAGACTTACGCTTGAATTTATCTTCGTAGGAAGCTTACACATTAACAACGCGTTCCGCACACAGGCTTCATCAGGTTCACCTTCTTGTGTGCGACGTGTATACTTTTTGTGTATTCATCGGACGTCTCCTGCGTCCATCCGCACCAAGAGAGAAGGGCTGACAGTGCTGTGCACAGGATGAGGTTCATGCATTTGGATTTGAGCCCTGCACGCTGTGTTTTACAGTGTTTTTTTGACAGTGGTTTTACAGTGATGTTAATGCATATCCTTATGTAAGCATGCCAGCTCATGCACATGGCGCTGTGTCATTTTGAGAGAATGCAGAAAGCACGAGGAAGGGAGAGGGCACGAGTCACAGTTTTCTGAAGATCTACAGACTTTATAGTTCAGTCAGTTGTGCGTAGTTGCTCAATAGGAGTCCAAAATCAAAATGAAAGAGCTGAAAATGATTATAATGTCTCCTTTAAATTTGAAATACTTCAACAAAGATTTTCAAGTTAGTAAATAATTCTTACGTGCTGTGTTTAAAAAAGGTGGTGTTCTCACCTGGACTCTGCATGGTGGTGATGATGGTTGTTGTCTCCTTTTCATCGCTGCCAGAACTCACATTGTGCCTCAGTCCAGGCTGATCTGGCCTCACATCATCTTCCTCCTCTGCAGCAGTAGTAGATGGGATGATGGCTGCGTGTTCTGGATCTTTTAAAACCATGCTGCTGAGTGGTAAGGGGGTGTTAGAATGAGAAGTGGCAGCTAATGCATGCATTACAGGAGTTGTTTGCATGTTGGAGCTTTCAGCTGAAGCCCTTTTATCGCTGTTATCCAATGGAGTCCCGAATGGCGAGGTGGAGAAGGTGGGCTGTGAGCTGGGATGAGAGCTGGATCCCCCGCTGTCTTCCAAGTAGTTTGGCTGACTGTGAGGACCCAGCAGGGCCGTGTGTCGGAGGAGATTCCTGTAGAGGGGCTGGTGGTTTGGGACATTGACAGGTGGGGCTGTGGTGACCACTGGGAGCCTCCCGCCTGTGTCCTGTGTGGTGGGGTACATGCTTACCCCCCTCTCCACAGGGCCCCCTGCAGTGACAGAGAGCCCATCCTCAGAGGCAGAGCCTGAAAGAGAATGAAAGAGAATAAAAGATGCGGTTGGACGGATGTTGATTCATCCCACAGACTCAGTAATCACTTGGCTGTGCAGGTACAGACATTTCTGGCTTCACTTTCCTGCTTTGGCCTCAAACCTCTCCATCCATGGCCATTTAGGCCACTGCCAAACCCATTTCAATTGGTTAATGATGGAAAATGGTGCTACAACAAGCGAGCAGGCATGACACATCTCACTAACGCAAGCCAAGAAGCCTTCAAGCCAAAAAGCATCAACAAGTGCAAAAGCAGCTTTAATCCACCAATATTAAGCAGACTTAATATGAGACTTCAACAATCAAGATGATAATTCATGTTTTTATAGTTTTCTTCTCGACTTTGGCAATAATTACGCAAAATGTTACCAATTTACTAATAAGAAAAATCTTTTTGTCCAGTTCTCTTCTGCATTTTGTCACCACACTTATTTCACATCTTCATGTCACAATAAAAATGTGAACGATCTGTTTGTGGATTTTCTGTTTCTTGTCTTTAGTGTGGAAGGAATTACATTTTTGGTGCTTCTGGTAATGGAACAAACATTTTTATTTAGTTTTTTCATTCATCACAGCCTAAATCAGTCAAGACCAGATGAAGGTGCCACGATGTGCATGTCTTTTTACACACACGTACACATATCTGTCAGATCACACAGCGGTTTATGCTGCATGTAAACATATTCACATGGCTGCTTCAGGATATTTTGCTTTGAGCTCTTTTACTAGAAAGCTACCTGGTTCTCTTTTAATGTCACAGTTTGTAGTCATGTAAATAAACACAAAATCATTAGGAAATATGAACCGTGTTCGCATCACATGAACGTAAAAACCCAAATGTATTAAATATGATTTGAATGGGCCCATATGAAATACATATTTTCATAAAAATGTTTGCTGTTGCTGTGTGTAAATTTTGGTTTTTACTTACACTTAATAATAAAATATGAGTTATGTGAATCATTCAGGGCGGCTCATGTCTGGTTGATTTAACAGACTTTTTGGGGTGGAAAACTTTACAATTTATCACATTAAATGATAATCTGAAGCTTTAGGATGGATTATATTAGTAAAAGATCATTTGAATGACTGGGTAGAGGTGCACCATCAGGACAGGCAAACCAGGCAATTGTTTAGGGCCCCGAGAAAAAAAATGGGAGAGGCCCCAGATGGCTACTCAGTGGACATAAAATATGGAATAATTTGAATGTAGTTTGTTTGATTTTTACCTAAGGTAAGATATGGCACTGAATTCAAACTTTATATTTTTATAATATTGCTGGAAAACCA
>JAQLOL010014235.1:0-12104 GCA_029783665.1 Naso thynnoides
GCACGTGACTAGGACAGAGCGGGATTCAAACCACCAACCTTTCGGTTATTGGACAACCCCCTCTACCTCCTGAGCCATGGCCGCCCAATATGTTAATATATGTTTAAATTGTGTATTAATTTTAAAACATCACAGTAGGTGGAAATAAAGGACCATTTGCCATTTGGAAAAGCGCATGTATTTTTATTTTATTTACACCATGTGACAGATATAATGAAAAATAATGTACCAAGGTGTCCCCTCAGTGCCATTGCTCCACACTTTGAGCAACTGCTGAATTTAGAGCACTCTGTTCTGCACAAAGCTCCTTTTTAGAATCCATTACAACAGGCAGAGGCATATTCAGACACTCCAACTGAGCCTTAAACTCATCCATCTCCTCCTGCTCCACCTCTCTCCTCTTGCTGAACAGGTACAAACGCTGCAGCTCTTTCAGCTTGTTGTCGAAACGCATCACCACGCAGTCTTGACAGGACGTATGGAGGAAGGTCACAGTGAGGTTAACCTGATCCCGCACATCAAAGGCAAGGACGCCATTTTCCAGTGAGACAATGTAGGATTCAAAATGGCACTTTCCACCAACATGGATGCTGGGCGTGTAGACAAAGCTGGAGGTTGCACTAGTATTGGAGAAGTTAATGCTGGAACTGTCTCTACTTTTGAAGAACTCCAGATGTGCAGGATTACTCAAACTGCCTGCAACCAAAGCCCATCTGCCCTCTAAATGTCGAGGATCCAGTTGATCCAAAGGTCTGACTGAGTCTTCACAGGTCAGAGGAGCTGAGTGGCTCACAGACACCAAGCAGAAGATGGCGATGGCACACGCAGCAAACATTTCTCCGTTTGTTGAGATCATACTGCCTCTGCACTGCAGTGTGGAACTGAAAGGGACCCCGCTAAAGAGGCTCATCTGGTTTATGATTAACCTCCAGTTTCATCACGCTGAAAACTCTAGTGAGCAGAGTCCTTTATCCCTCTGCGAATTCTGGGATTGTGAAATGAAAAAGTACAGTGGCTCATATTTGCTTTGGAGCTCTCTTTGTTTTTTGATATCATTTCATTATGAGTTTACAGTAGTTACATGGTTTAAAGGAAATGCGGTAAACAACTGTTTTGGAGTTTTAGAAATACTCTGCTGAGTCCAATGAGACTTTAAAGTGATATTGTCAGATTCAATACATGGTGTAAAGTCTAGTTTTTTGTGTGTTCAACAAATATTAAAATTGATTCACTAAGGTTACATGCTTCCGTGACAAAGGGGAGGTGTTCAAAATTTTCCTCCCCATTCACTTGAATTGTGCTTAAAAATATTGTAAATTAAACAAGTAATACAATTTGATGAGCCTATTCAATACCAGGTGTTTATTATATATATATATATATATATATTGGAATGGTCATGTTTTTTTTTCCTTTTTTTCCAGAAAGTGATTGTATTAGCTAGAGCACATCAATCTCTAAAGACTGAAAGACTGGATTTATTTATTTATTTATTTTTTAAAATGATAATTGCACAAAAGCTAAGCACTGAAATAACAAACAGAAACAGACCATTTGACATGCAGGTTATTCAATGTATAAACATCATGGTGTGTTTGAAACTTTCAGTTTTTAGCGCATTATATTTTATCTTGTAGCTTTTCAATTCAGGTGAATGGGGAGGAAAACGTCAAACACCTCCCCTTCATCACAGAGACATGTAACCTTGGTAAGTCCATCTTTATATTTGTTGAACACACTGAGAACTAGACTTGACGCCATATATTGAATCTTGTGACAAAGTTGCTTTAATGGGACTTGAATAATACTTTTTAATAGGTTAATATGCATGGCTAAACCTGTAGACAATGGTCACACTGATTTTTTTTTTTTTTTGCACAAGTTGTACATTAAAAAAAAGCAAAAAACCACAAACAAACAAACAAACAAACAAAAACCCACAGCGAGACTACAGTTATCAAATTCACATTTACTGTAAATGATGCATTTAAAAGGCAAAAAAGCTTTGCCACTGAATCAGTGGCAGTCAGTTGATAACTGTTTTTATTATCCTGTGGAATCTAGTTAGAATATAGCCAACAACTGAAAACCTTTGGCAGGGAGAGCTTTGCAAAGAAACCAAGTTTGGAACTTTAATCTTTACGATGGCCTCTCTGTGCTAAAAGAGAGAGAGAAAAATACACTTTATTATTCATCATCCAGACTTTGTTAGGTGAACTATATACTTATATTTCTAGTCTTTCATTATTTTTTTATACCAGTAACTACAGCACTAGAGCTACAATTGGATTGTTTGACTGTCCCCAGGCTGCACTCAAAGCTTGCTGAAACTGCTTTCTTGTTTTATTCACCATGGGTGTAGAGTAAACTGCAAAATATTAAATATAATACAAACTAGACCTACTCCCTTCTTTAAAAGCCTGAAAAAAAAAACATGTTACTGTTTTCCTATAATCATCGACTTTGGTAGAATATATGATAGTGCCCCCCACAACCATGCAAAGGATAAATGGTTATGCATAATGAATAAATGAATGGATGAATGATGTGATATTTCATTGGCTCTGTGCTTTCATGTGTTGTATGTGTCCTAACATGTGAAATCACATCTGTATGTGAAACTGCAATGCTGAATCCAGAACTCTGTGAGGACAGAGATCTTCTATCTCAATGGGACTCTTCTGGATAATTAAAGGACAAATAAAATGTGCAATGTTGCTTGTGAGTCATTGGCAGGAAAGCTTTTCATTGTCTTTCAATGGTCCATAAAGTTGATCTGATCCCCCTTCCAATTCTGCTCTAATTTCTCTATTCTGTTCTCATAATGCTCAGTATAAATGTTTTGGTTCAGTTATCAAAGCAAACCAGTTTCCTACTTTAATCTTAATGTGATCTATAGGAATATGATAGTGATACATAGAACAATGCAACAAAAGGACACAAAAAAGTCCATCTTGAAAGTTATTATGCAAATCAAAATGAATTTATTAATAAGACAAATTTCAGGCAGTTGTATTTTAATTTTAAACTGCAAATAGTTTTTAGGTGAATACTTAAAATTTTGTTTTTGTCAGCATGTGTTTGCCAACTTTAAATCAGTGTTTTGAATTTGAAAAAAAAAATCTCATTTCTGTTTGGAATGACTGACAATGAATTTATATAAAACTCCTGGGGAAGCTAAAAACAAGACCAATGATTTCTAAAAGATACTCAGTTGAACAATTGGATTTCAGTGGAACATTGAGTCACAACAAAATAAATACAAACTGTGGATTTAATGCATGCATTAAATCAGGCATATTTATATCGCCATAAATGACAATTCAGACACACAGTGCTTTTTCTAAAGTAATCCAGGCAAGCCATGTGATGTTGGCAGTGTCTGAAGCGTGATTTAAGGAAAGCACCTTTGCTGACTATCATTTTCCTTTTTAGCTGCAGTCTTGCAAAAATATTACAGAACAACACAACTTAGCATTTGCACAAAGCACCCACTGATGATTAATTTGCAATTTATTGTCAATGTGACCACATATCATGAGCCAGAGTCACTTAGGCTTTTTGTCCCCCTGTTTTCTCTTCAGTTTCAGCCGCTGGATCACTGGAGACCTGCTCTGGACACAGTTCATAGCTAGGATCCATCATAACGGGTGAAAGCATATTCAGACATCCAGCCTGGGCGCTGAACTCATCTATCTCCTCTTGCTCAATCTGCCTCCTCTTGCTGAACAAGTACAAGCGCAGGAGTTTCTTCAACTCATTGTCAAAGCGCATCACCCAACAGTCTTGACAGGACGTATGGAGGAAGGTCACAGTGATGTTCACATGACTGAAGGTGAAGCTGCTGCCTTCTAGCGTGATGTTGGTGTGCAGATACTGACAGTTGTTTCTAAAACCGTAGACACGCGTGAGAGAAATTTGGGAGGTGTCGTTGGCAAAGCTAATGCCGGCACTGTCTCTACTTTTGAACTTCTCCAGGTGTGAAGGATCACTTAGACTCGCTGCAATTAGAGCCCGTCTGCCCTCCAAATGATGAAGATGGAGTTGATCTAAAGGTTGTACCAGCTCCTCACAAGGCAGAGGAGCAGAATGGCTTGCAGTCGCCAGGCTGAGGAGAGTGATGACACACACAGCAAACATATCCTCTTAATATCAAATGCTGTATGTTGTGTTGACTCCAAGCAATATTTATATCAATTCAGTCACACTGTAGCATCTAACTGAAATAAGGTTGGTGAAGAGGCACGGTTGGTTTTATAGTTGCTTTGGAGTTTCACAATACTGCCAGTGCCAAAAAGCAAAGTCCCTTTTTCCATCTGTTGATTTCGTGGTTGTGAAATAATGGAAAGTTATGAGTACTGTGACTATTTAATATTAACACTGGTTGGCTCTGTCTTCCTGCCCCTGTGGCGTCGTTGCTAGTTAATTATTAGGTGCAAATTAATCAAATGCAGTTGTGCTGTTTAGTTTTTCCTGTTATACTTTCTATTACCATTTTTTGTTTGCATTTTTTTTTGTTTGTTTGTAGTCCTCTTATGCTACAACTAGAGTAGAAAACATACATACATAAAAACAATTTGTAATTCAAATATTATTATTATTATTTTTACATTTATTTTCACATTTGAGTGCAAAGGCTAAGTTGAGAAATCTCACAGTTTAAGAATAGAAAGCCGCCCTTTCGTCTGGTGGTACGGAGCAAATTTTGATCTCTTGCTAGATCATAGCAGGGTGATCAGGTTGTGGCTGGGATAAATTTTGTCTTTTAATATCCCTTAGGCTCTGTGCAGGCGTCTCACCTCACTGACATCAATGATACAATGGTAAACAGGCCCCAATAATGTTTTAGGTGGCTGCAGAGCCTTCAGGTGCTGGGTCGTCCTCTGCTAGTTTGTGATGTTTGTAGTAAGTCAGGTAGCAAAATCTTTAAAACTTGCACAAACAATAGTGTAAAAGAACAAAGCAAAGTATTTACCAACGTGCAAATTGATATATAAATTAAATTGTTTATGTCTAATTCGCTTTTCAGAAATAAAAATTTTGCAGGCTTATCCCTTTGTGAGAAATTGCAAAAATTATTTCAAATGACTTTTTTTTTTTAAGGAGGAAGCATTTTAAAACTAAATTAATGTTAATGTAAATGTAATGACCGGTGTGATAGTTTCCAACCCATTTGTGTAAACTCTTTCCATTGATTCTGACCCACAACTAATAACTTCCGTATTAACATCTTTCAGTCCTTCTGTCCCTTTGATTTCTCTTGAGCTTCAGTTTCTGAATCGCTATCTGTCTCTTCTGGACAAAGCTCCTTGGTCGGATCCATCACAACAGGTGCAGGCATGTTCAGACACTCCACCTGAGCCGTGAACTCCTCCAGCTCCTCCTGCTCCAGCTGTCTTCTTCTGCTGAACAGGTAAAAATGCTGCCTCTTCCCTGATTCCACGTCGAAGCTCATCAGTATGCAGTCATGACAGGATGTGCGGATGAAGGTTGTGGTGACTCTGCCATTGTCAAAGGTGAAACTCTTGCCCTCCAAGGTGATGTTGTAGGATTGATAGTAGCACTTATTGTCCAAATGCATGCTGCGACTGAATGAGAGGTTGGTTTGACTGGTGTTGCTGGAGAAGCTAGCGGTGGCACTGTCTCTACGTCTAAATCGCTCCATGAATGGTGGGTGGCTCAGGCTGCCTGCAACTAAAGCCCGTTTGCCCTCCAGAAGATGAGGATCAAGTTGATCCAAAGGCTGAATCAAGTCTCTGCAATCCAGAGGAGCTGATTCGCTCAGAGACACTAAGTAGAGCAAAACAGTAGATAAACACACCGAATACATTATCTGTGTTTGTTTAAATTGCATTCTGCACTCTGTTGTAATGTATCTAATGTATCTAAATCATACGACAGGTTTCTGGTCTTTAAATGGTTTCAGAAATTTTCAGTTTCACAATACTGGAATGACCAGAGAGCAGTCTCTTGTCACCTGTAGTTCCTGTGATTGTGAAATGAATGACTGTTCTGGGTTCGGTGACTTTTGACTGTTTACACTGGAGGTTTACAAGCTGGCTCTTTCAACCTGTGGTGTGTTCATGTGGTGCCCTGTGTTAATCAAACAGAGCACAACAAAACCATAACTTCTGGAATTTTACTTTCCCTGGGTTTGGAGAAAACATTTAACGCTTGTAGTGGAATAATGGTAGACAGTGCAGATTTGAATGATAACTGTTGTGGATTGTTATCAGGGTTTTATGTTTTATAGGTTTGCACATAATTTTCTTTTCATTAAAATGTAATTAAAATCAGTAAATTCCACATAATTTTTAGTTTTTGTCATTATATTTGGTGTAGAGTATGATAAAGATCAAAATAAAAGGATGGTCAAAATTCTTTCTCTAGTGTTTGAAGGTTGTTTTTTTTTATTATATTTTTTTTTACCAGTCCAATGCCAAAAACTAAAAAGCAAAATTGTGAGAAAAGGATGGAATTAAAGGCCCCATAGACTGCTTCAAACCATCAACACATAGAATTTTGATGACTGAAAACAGGGAGATACCACGTGGTGCCATATTGTTACATTATTGGCTCACAAACCTTTGGCCATCCGAGACAGAGGTAAACAAATTATCATTTTGAACTAGACAAAACTTTTTTAAAATAGGTCATTCATAATCATGATAAATCTGAAGGGAGAAGCAATGCCTTTGTTACATTCCTTTCTAAAAAATCTGTAGATGCATTATTTAATAAAAAAAAACAATAATAATATTCAGCTACATGTAAAGTTACCAGTATATCCTTCAAATTGTTGGTATGTTTGCTCTGACTTGAGCTGCAAACTTGAGCAGGCTCAACAACAATCTCTCTGGCATTATTTATTTATTTATTTTTTTATAGCTAGAGGCAGGTCCTTAACCCTTATCTATTAAAATGTGTTACAAGTTGTGTTATTGTTCAGGATAGTAACATCCACATACTGCCTGGAAGTAAGGCGCAAGATCATCTGAAAGCAAGAAGGCTCTAGGTTCAAACCCTTTGGCTGGCTCAGGCCTTTCTGTGTGGAGTTTGCATGTTCTCCCCATGTTGTTGGGTGGTCTCTAGTGCTGTACAGTCCAGAGATGGGCAGGTTACAGTCGGTTAATTGGAGACTTCTAAATTTTCATTCAGCCCTGATTTACCTGTTTAGACTCATTACTTTGGCTTTTTAGTGATAACCTCTTCAAATTTATTCTGAACCAGGAATCAAACTGCCTTTTAACTTTCTCTGTTTTGCCTCTTTGTCCATCATTTTGATGCACTTTGCCCAATTTACTGCAAACACAATGCAAGCATTCAGTTTCTAGCAATACAATACCAGAGTGAAAATTAAAATATTTTTGGTAACACTTTTTATAATGCCTGTCTCTATAATGCACTGTAACTCATTATGAAAAAAGCATATTATAATACACTTATATTGCATTATATTAAGGTTAAGGTTATTGTTACCCTAACCTTGCTTATAACCTGGGTGTGAATCTCTGGGGGTGGGGTGGGGGATTCCCCTCTCTGCTTTTGATATCCCCCACTTCTGGTAAGACTACAAGTTGATAATAATACAGGCAATTTTAAAAAGACAGGAAGGATCTGAAATGCAAGTGGATCAAATTCTCATATTGTTGCAGTAGCAATGCGCTTCATGCTTGGAATGACACAAAATCCAGTTCCATAATTTGTTCCTGCTAGTGTCAAAATAGCTGTCATAGCTGTCATTAAACAATAACTAACTTACTACTTAAGTTTGCTAGCAGCGATGTAAAGTGATTACCAACAATGGCAACAGCATTTCATCATTATTGTAGTGAAAAATCAACAGAAAAGGGCACTAATAGGCTTGACGGTGGGAGAAATAACGACAAAATCGGCAGCCAGCATCACCAGAACTCACACAGGCGTAAGCAGGTGCTTAAGTTCACTTTGCCTTGGGACCAAGATGATTTAATTTGAATTTCTTCTACCACTGTGTGACCATGGTGCATGTTGGAGTATAATTACTGTTGGATGTTATAGTATAATTATTGTTGCATAATTTTACTGTGTCACAGACATTTTGGGTTTTTTTTAAGTAAAAAAATCAATTCAATGTCAAATTTCAAAACAGAAGACATCATTACTCAAAATACACCCCCCTGTTTTTTTTGTTTTTTTTTTCACAAATTGCACACTGCTTATGATTATGCAGCACAACGGGTGCATTATAACACATTTTAGGTATGTTCATAATGCATTATATATGGATGCCTGAAGTGTTAACTCTTTTTTTTGTTGACTTAGGTTTGAAAAACAATCAGTTCATCAGATTAGTCATGACATGTTAATATTTTGAAGAGTAAATTTTATTTTGTGTCACTCAGCTTTGTTATGTGCAGCATATCTGTTGGGTCGATCAGATAACATCAAAGTCAAAATTAGCTAAAAATGAAATAAAAAAAATAATTTGAAAAAAACAGCACCTTAAAAAATTTATTTACTTTGATGTAAAACTAAAAAAATACAGGTGTGGTGTGGGCAGGATAACATAGTCTTTGCAAAGTTTTTAATTGTGCCTTGTTGACACTTGTGCACAAACATTTTGAAGTGCAAAATAGAAAACATAAAGTCTCTGTGTCAGTTATTTTGTCCCTCTGTTTCCTCTTCAGTCTCAGCTGTGGCATGGCTGGCCATCTCTTCTGTGCAGAGCTCCTTGGTAGGATCCTTCACAACAGGTGGAAGCATGTTCAAACACTCCACCCGAGCCGTGAACTCATCCAGCTCCTCCTGCTCCAGCTGTCTTCTTCTGCTGAACAGATAAAGATGCTGCCTCTTCCCTGATTCCACATTCAGACGCATCAGCATGCAGTCTTGACAAGACGTGTGGAAAAAATTTGCGCTTAAGTTGCTTTTATCTGTCCCATCAAAGGTGAAGCTGCTGCCTTCCAGGGAGATGTTATAGGTCTTATACAGGCACTTATTATCTAACCTGACACCTCGAGTGTAGGAAAAGTTAATCTCACTGGTGTTCCTGGAGACATAAATAGTAGCACTGTCTCTTTGTTTGAACCGCTCCAGATATGGTTGATGGCTAATACTGCCTGCAACTAAAGCCCATCTTCCCTGTAGAAGATGAGGAGCAAGATGATCCAGAGATCGGACCAAGTTTTCACAATCCAGAGGAGCAGAGTGACTTGCAGACACCAAGAAAAGAAGCACAATGGCACATGTGGCAAAATACATGTTGTATTTTTTTAGAGGCAGATGCTGAGGAACCTCTCTTTGTCACACTGTAGTGTTTAATGGAAAATGTGGCTGTTGATGAAATCTGGATGTTTTTATAGTTGTTTCATAGACTAACAGTTTCACAATACAAAAAATATCGAAAAGCAGAGTCTATTCACCTTCTGTGGATTCAGTGAAATTAAGCAATAATTCTAGGACTCTCTGTAACTATTGATTGTTCACCATGTTGTTTTCCCAACTGACTTTCCCTGACCTGTGACAACATTGTGAGCATACTGTTTGTTGTTCTCTGTACTCTGAAAATCCAAACAAACTAATTTTCCTGTGGTATTTTATTTAACCTCAGTCTCAGAAGGCCTTACAGGAAAACTGCACTTTTGGGGGGATTTGGCCTATCATCCACAATCCCTATGTAAGACAAGAACATAGATGTTTTTACCCTCTCTGTGCATTCAGTTGGTTGTTAGATAGCTGCCTCGTGATGGCAGTTTTGCACATTCAAAGGAAGTAGTGGAGATACACTTTTACCACCCCCTGAAGCCCCTAAAACATCTATATTCTGCGACCATGTGGTGACTGCCACATTCATGACTGTATGATCTGACTGGTTACAGCACTGTAACCAAGGCGCTCTGTCACCACATCCAGAAAAGTAGTTCTAAGGTACTTGCATCCACAGTAACAATGTGTTTATAGCCTAGTTAATATGCAGGTCACAACACGTAGATGAAGCGTGTTAGAGATTATTTGGGTGTGTTTTAGGGGCTTTAGAGGGCAGTAATAGTGTATCCCCAACTACTTCCACTGAATGTGCAATTTTGCCAGTGTGAGGCGACTCCTCTAGTAGCGACCAACTGAACACACAGAGAAGGGAAAGGCATCTATGTTCTTGTCTTACATGGGGCTGATAGGTTAAACCCCCCCAAAAGTGTGTTTTCTTTTAAGGCTGGTGTAGGCAAAGTCTGGAAATCAAACCAGTTGTAGCATGAGACTCATAAGGAAGCAACTCCGCTGCATCCTCCCATCCTCCCACTTTTGCTTTGGCTCACATTTTATTTTATTTGTTGTCACCCTCTCTTTTAGGGCCAGTTTACACTAAAAATGCACAACAAAGGAAACAGTTGCATGTCTTTTACTAGGCCTAGGCAGCTTCTTTTGCGGAGGGGAAACAGCTGATATATATTTGCTAGCTTGAATACAGAACCAAAATCTAGTGCTCTTTCAGACTACCTAAATTACAATATGCTTTAAAGGTTGTTATAGAATTTTTGCTTAATGGCACCAAAAATAAACTGCCTGGCTCAGCTTTAAGATTGCATATTGCAAGTTATTCATATGTATTATATTGTGAGTGATGAATATATATTGTAAGTGCTCTCAGTCGAATAAAATTTGAATTTTTTGCTTTCAACTTGTAGGTTACATTTGATTTCACACACACGCACACACACGCACACACACACACACACACACACACACACACACACTGAACTCTCTGTGACACTTCTTTGAAAAGTAAGGACTTACATGACAACTTTAACACCTGAATGTATCTATATGCCAAAACTACATAAATTGTTGCATTGTACATAATTCAAGATAGTGACAAAGCTGTTTACTCTCTGTGGTACTGTTTGTTCATTTAATCAGCTGGATTAGAAACCTTCAGTGGTGCAACACTGATGATGCAGGGCAGAGTCTGTTCTACTGTGACTGTGAAATGACAGAATTTTTTGAGAAACACCATCAAAGACCCACTGAATCGCATTTTAAAGATGTGTTCATAATCTGAAACATTCCGTAATTAGTAACATTAAATGCAAAAACCCATGAATTGGTCACATATATTAGCAGTTTAAGGATATCTTTTTTCATTTATTGTAATCCAATTTGATGTAATACAGTCCTTAAAAAAATATCTACCAACAAACAAAAGCTATAAACACCCTGATATAGAAACAGGTTGAAGATGAAACCTCTCCTATTATCTCTTTACAAAATGAGGCCTGGTTGTCCTGCTTTGTGTATATACACTAAAACACATGGCCATAGATGTTAATATAAACATATTGTATATGCATACATTTATGCAATCCCACAATAAAGTTGTGTCGTAACCTAATCAAAACTTTTCTACTGGTGTCTGATGGTTTTGACCTGAATTTAAAACATTTCAAGACAAGCAAAAAGCAAGCAGCTTTTTTTGTTAGCATATTCAAGAAAAAGTAACAGTTGAACAATGTATAAAATACTTATAACAAGTAAAAGTCATTCAGTTCACATGCTGTTCATTATTTGTTTGGTGGAAAAAGGTCTCCTGACTTAAATATCACCACCCAAGACATTATCAGATTGTTCATATGGATACATTCATGTATAAACAGCAATTTTCTGTTGTTGCTGGTCAGGGTGGAGCTATATAGGATTCAAGGATTCCATGATTCTTTATTGTCATTCTATCACATGTTGGTACATGGACAGAGCGAAATTTTGTACCCAGGTCCCAGTTAAGCCCTAACATAGAAGAAAAGGAATTATATAAAAAATAGTAAATTTACTAAATAGACAATGAATATGAAATATATAAAGGCTATACTAATCCAAATGTAAAATTTAAAAAATATAGCAACTGTCTATACAAGATGATAGCAAAACATTTCTTTTTTAAACTTTTCTTTAATCTGAGAGGATGGATTTTGGATTCTCTATACAGAGAAAAGAGTTATCTGAATTAACCCATCTCAGTAGTTTAGACTGGAAATCTTTGTTTTGTTCAACTGCAAACAACTGAAAGACAAACAGTCCTATTTAGCCAACTCCTAATCAACTTGTTGCAGAAAAAAAATTATTTATCTGTG
>JAQLOL010014236.1:0-12103 GCA_029783665.1 Naso thynnoides
CAGTGGGTGAGCTCTGCCCGTCTCTTCCTTGTTACTGCACACACAGTCCAAAGAATGGGATCTATCTTCTTGGCTGGGACTCAGGAGGGAGACAAATTACAAAAAGAAAAAAAGCTGGGGTATTACTTTAAGGTAGGATTATGCAACAGTGTGGTTCATTGATGTGTTGTCATCATTTTTGGACAATTATGGGACTCTGTTACGCAGAGGAGCATGATAAACACATACAGGACTTGTTGGCAGATACATATGTTGTTGGTTTTGGTTCATGAGATTTGGCGACATAAGAAGAATCGTTGACGTCATGTGTAACAGTGTCTGCTTCAATGCTTGTGTGTGATTCTCAGGTGCCAAAGTTTTGCTGACTGGACTGTTATGCAACACAGCTGTAAAAGTCCTGGATCTGAAGGTAACCCATTGCCAAATTAGACTGTTGACACTCTAAGTCACTAATGGGTATGTTTTCATGGAACATGCGTAACAAAATAATGTTCACAGGGGAATAATCTGAGATCCCAAGGAGCTGAGGTGTTGGGAAAGCTGTTGGCTGGGAACAATACTCTGCAAAGGTGAGAATAATGCCCTTTATTGTGAGAATATTTTCTGAAGCGCACATATTTACGTGTGCTGTATTGTGTGTTGTACGTTTTGTTTCAGAAAATATCAAATGAACCGTATGAATTCAGATACACAATCTAGGTTAAAGGTTCACCAACTGTCTGTTTCTAGAGCTTTCATCTATATCTCATGTATATGCTGGAATTACCCATAATTCCTGTGCTAATCACATGAGTCTGGCAAATCATAGAATGCATTTCATACTTTCAGTTCCACCAACACTTGTGGCTAAGTTGGATGGTCAGTTGCTCGTTTGGCCTTTAGAGTGATGCCTTAGTTATGGGTCATGTTAGTGTCGAGCCAAATCCTTTATTCTCAGATTTGCTCACAGCTTGAACTAATCAGAAAATCATTTATAAAAGTTGATGTTTTTTTCAGCCAGATGAGAGGATGTTATAATACACAAACACTGCTTTTATTCATTATGCACTGTGCAGCTCTCAAGATGCTGACACTGTTTAGTTGTTTTAAACAATGACAATAAAGACTTAAATCTTGAATCACTTTATCGACGTCCAAGAAAAGATTTTTCGATCAGGACATAATGTTGACTTTTAATCAGAAAATAACGCCATACTGTGAGATGCTAATTACTGAAAATAGTCTTCAAAATCTGAAAAGAAGTGTTGCACACTCTGGTTCCATATGCACTTTTCCTTTTAATGTTGCAGAAGTTTTGGCTTTGTAGCCTTCTTTAGGATCAGTAATTACAAGACAGAAGCGCTGGACTGGTTTTGTAAGCCTCACTCCAATCACACCTGCAGCTGATCAGACAGTTATGTTTCTCAACGAGGGCGGCAGAGTAACGTAAGGCTGAATCTGAATGTCCAGACTGAGCTAACAAGCTAACAGCAGCTACTGGCAACAGCTAAAGAGAGTCACAGCAAAAAGTATACTGAGCATCTGGTTAACGTATTCTGCTTAAAACATGTAAACACTGTTTTGTTTTGATTTTTAGGCTGGTGTTGGAGTGGAACGCCTTGGGGGTTTGGGACGAAGCTTTTTCCCTGTTGTGTGAAGGTTTGGCCTCCAACAGCGTGCTGACACAGTTAGACCTCCGCAACAATCAGATCAATCACCATGGAGCTTCTGAGCTCGCTCTGGCGCTCAAACAGAACAACACCTTGGAAGTGTTAGGTAACACACAATAAAATGCAGTTGTTCTGTTTTCAGTCAGAATTTTTTTCTTTCAGTTCTTTAGTTTTTCAGTTGGCTCTGCCTCTTATTAGAGCAAAAATGTGTGAAATTGCATTTAATTTGTAAAAACTTCTTGGACATAAACCTCTGGGTCTATAATACAGGTTCTAGATGTTTTTGAAGTACATATGTCTGTACCAAATGTAATCATAAATTTAACGTGTTGCATTTGCTTGTAGTTGAGATATTGAAAGGGTTTATTTCTTTAAAAAAGCCAACAATTTTTTTATTTTCTTTATTTTTTTAACTGAAATAAATCACTTTGCTTCAAGTATGGGGTTAGCTGTTTAAATGGGATGTGATCTGATCTGGTGTTTACGTGCGCAGACGCATTTCATCAGATGTCTTTTGTGTCTATTGAATAAAGACAAGATAATCTTTAAAAAAATGCCAAAGTATAAAGTAAACATAAATAGCTGCAGGTCTATTTAGGGGCCACTCCTGAGGTTTAGCTCAGTAGTTATGAAATTATCTTTGCAATAAGACATCTGGGTTCTTCACCTGGCATGGGCCCTTCCTCTCAGACTATTTCATTGATGAACATAAATTTTGACATTTTTATGTCCTAAGAACCAGAGTTTGAATGAAAATAAAAACAGGATTTTTATGCCTTTGTCCATTTTTGTTCAAATACAAATAATTTTGCTTCCTCAGCTCAAAACATACGAATACTGGCTCCCTGCAACTGTTTCTTGTTAAACGGGTTCTTTGGATGGAAAGGGTTCTTAACAGAACTGTTACTCTTACAAAGACCTAGAGCTGTGTGATCGGGCGGCTTAGTTAGCTGGTGGGATTTTTATTTCAAACTGGGCTTCTGAAAGTTGTGTGAAGTTCTCATTGAAGCTGTTTTTCTCCAGCTGAAAACTCTTTCAAATTATCATTCAATATAAAAATGTTTTTTTGTTTGTCTTGCATGTTCCTCACATAGACGTGAGAAGGTTTGAGCTCAACTCGCATGACCCTGAATAACCATCAGCACACAGAGTCAGCATGCCTGTAGTCTCTACTGATCGGGGAAAAAAAATGAGTTTAACAATTAATTGTGTAGAATAATAAATCTTTTTGGTGACAGACAGATTTTACAGTGTTCTGGTGCAGAATGCCTGACTGAGGGTCTCCTCTGGCTTTTCTCACTGTTCACAGATCTGAGGTGGAACAACATCGGGCTGCTGGGCGGCAGGTCCCTGCTGGAGGCTCTGCAGAGGAACAAGAGCATTGTGCAGCTGGAGATGGCAGGAAACAACATACCCAGTGACACGCTCAGAGCACTTGGTAAAGAGTGTGTCTCTCTGTGGTTAAGCATGTGTGTCTGTATAACTAGTGAGTAATTGTTCAGAACTTATTTTTAAAGTAAGCTGTTATTTGTACTTTTTTCTGTTTATCCGCCCACACACACAAACAGACAGCTGCCTCCTTAAAAGGTCGGTTCATGTGACTCATGTGACCTACAAAAAAACCAACCCAGACCTCACTTCCCTCTAGAGGTTAACTCTGGTGTTCAGATAGTTGTCGGTCTCATTTGTATCTGAGATTTCTTCCTTCACCCCACAACTGCTGTGGTGAATCAAGTTTAGTTTGTGTTGCAGCACTGAAAAAAAATCAACAGAAAAATTCAATGCCCACTTATTACTGGGATCTCTACTGTTTTATGACTGTATCATGCAGTTCTGACGCTTCAGATTTTGAGATAATTTAATTTAAGCCTATCAATACAAACCCCACAATGTGAGCTGTGAGCATTTAGCTAGCATCTCTTTAAAGCATTATCAAACCAGAGGCATTTAGTAAAAGTGTGATCAAAATATTTCAGCTTAAAAGTTTGTTTTCAGTACAATAAGCCAATAAATTCTCAGTAATGTTATAAAAACAGGTGACCACTTTTACAGGGTACAAGCTTGCACACTGTCCCGTTTCAACTGGTAGTAACACATTCGTTACAATGCTCAGGGCTTTAAATGGCAAGTTATCAGGCCTGAGACCAGAGGATGTGTGTGCATGTGTGTGTGTGCGTTGCGTTACGTCTTGCTTTTCATTTTGGCATCCATAAAAACAGGTAAGGGCAGCCAAACTGTCGGTATGAGTGGGTCAAGCCTGGCTGCTACGCTGCGTCATCTAGAGATTCGGAGTCTCAACGCAGTAGTAGCAAAAATAGGTCTGGAAAGTCCTGCAGACAGTCATCTCAACATTATTACCAGCATGTCACTATGTTTTCAGTGTTTGTATGTTTGTTTACAAGGAAAGTTATTTAAGGTAGTGTCAACATTCAGTACTTAAAGAAAGAAAGCAGATGAGATAAGATATACTTTATTGTCCCTTCCCTTTGCTCTGGACACTGTTCATCCTGCAGTTCCACTTAAAATAAAATATCTTACACATACACATCTGCGGGTAGTTACAACATATTGCACATCCCTTATGGCTAACATCTACATCACATATTGTTGCTGAGGAGCAATCATAGAAATCTCCTGCCAGAAGGTCAAGTCTGGAACTCTGGGTGAGAGTGTGGGTTAGGTCAGACGCAATGTTCTGTGCTTGTCTGATGATGATGATGATGATGATGATCGTGATGATAATGGGTTTTGACCCTTTTTATTAAGAGCAGTCTGTACCGGACAGGCGATCTGTCTTTAGCTGCACTGTCAGGTTACCGTACCACCAGACTGTGATGACATATCCTGTAATGCTCTCCAGTACGGCCCAGTAAAATAACAACATAAACTTTGTCTCCACTCTGTACACCCTGAAGTCTGTGTAAAAAGTACAATTGCTGTTGGAGTCTGGAGCAGAGACTGTCAACATGGCCCTTCCAGCTGAGTGCATTGTGATTATGTACACTAAGATACCGATACGAACACACCTGAGTGATGAACTCTGTGGATCAGTGCCGGCCTGGGGTCACATACGACCTTCAGATCAAACATCAACTCCTCAGTCTTCTCCACATTCAGCAAAAGATGTTTGGTTTTTTTTCACACCACCGCACAACTTTCTCAATTTCTGAAAGATGAGCTGAGGAGCTGCTGTCATTGTACATAATGTCAAGGATGGAGTATCAACGGAAAATGTAATAGTGCCGTTCTCAGGGTGGAGTCTTGTGCAGTCGGTAATGTGAAGAGGACTGGGGAGCACCAGTACTGATCGACTTGGGCTCCGAGAAGACGTTGTTGACCCTAACGGGCTGAGAGCAGTTTGTTAAAATGGAAAAATACCATTTTAAAATAAAAGGATTGATATTCACGTATTTCAGTTTCTAGTTGAGTAATACCCCTTTTCCAATGGTCCAAAACCCTGTGTTAACCCACTAAGATGGAGGTTTTCACACTCACCATTTACACCTCGGCTCGGCTGTTAATGTAAATGTAAGTCCTGGGTGAACACCCTAACATGTGATGTATTTCCCAGTGACTTTCTTTTCCTTCTTCATCCAGTACGTCATGTCATCCAGGCACAGGGCAGGATTTTTCTTTTTTTTGGTGGACTAAACAATTACAGGAGTTAACACTATCAGACACAGAGCTGAAAATGATTCCTCTCTGACTGTGTCTCTATGAGCACAAAGCGTTTCTCTTGAGACATTCTTATAAATTGACACCGTAGTGCGCCACTCGCTCTCTGGTTAAAAATCAACCTAGCTCACCCAGCACACCACTCTCCCTGCAATCAATTTAAACAACTAATAATCAATCCAGATCATCCTACATACACAGTTTGCTCTGTAGGTGATTGATGATTTTGAGACCACTTTCATACCAGCTGTGAGTGAAACTAACTTACTGTGGAGTGTTTCCCCCCAGATCCAACTTTTGCGAAGCATAACACCCAGGTAAATTTCAGATACATCTGCATTTGTCACTAATTACAGTTAACATTAAGGCTGACAGGCATTTGTCTCACACATCACAACCATGGTTCCTCATAATGCAGAACCCTCTTTCATCCAGTTTAGACACTTCACGTTAAATTCACAGACAGGCTGCGAGAAGTGGGAATGGGGTCACTAGACAAATTTAAGTGGGTTGACGCGTTAAAAAAAAACAGAGTAGACCTGCTAATTTTGGTGGAAAAGGGGTACAAGTGAGGCTGCAGAGTGTTTAAAGCAGAGCTAAAATCAAGAAACAGTAAGCGAGCGTTAGTCTAGGAATCCTCTGGGTGGTTACTGACCAGATGTGTGATGCCATTTGTGCCACGCCCTGCTTGTAAACTGAAAAGGATCTAAAAACATATTAACACCTTGTTAATGAAATGCCTCCATTATCCTTGCAAACTGTCTCCAAATCATCCCTATGTTTAGAGGAGAATCCTAAGTTTCAACCCTTCAATAAAAGTCATAGAGTTTGTTTTCCATGATCAACTTGCTGTTTTAGGAAATATTTTCAAATTAAATAAATAACAAATACAAACTTTCTCATAGTTGAAGCCACAAAATATCCAAGCAAAAATAGTGGCAAGATGAACAAACAGCATCTTTGATTCAACAAAAAAATAGTCTACATTCCCTGAACAACTGATTTTTATACAGTTAATCGGGCAAATTTCAAATTAAGTTACAGCTCCTTTAGTGTAAATGAGATCATTTAGAGATCATATATATACATGGTGATTTTTTTTTTAAAGAGAAAGTTATGTAAAAAGAAGAGGCTGTCATGCCGCAGAGACACTTGATGTGTGAAGAGAAACACACATGAGACGCAGCAGCTCTGCAAGGCCACGCACATGCGCTGCTCACACATCCTGCGTGTTCCGGCCATTACATCCTGCAGAAACTACGAGAACAGCTGGTGGCTGAGACAGTTTCTGATCGCCTCAATTTTCAGACAAAGTCATTCTTATTACCTAAGTTTTTACCTTTTGTGATTGCAGCAGTAACGACATGACTTCAAAGTCAAAAATATTTTGTTACACCTCTCATTACCGATTATTAAGTTATTGATTAGTTAATTATTTATGCATCTGTAAAGTAGATTTGAATGTGGTACAGACCATCACTCAATGATACATATTTCCACACTGTCCTTAGCTCTGGACCCATGTTTCTCTCTTGACTTACATTTCCTTTGCTCATGTTGTTTAACCCCTTAAGAGCAAAGCACAGGACACAATTCAGAGCGACAGTCCACGCTGAGAGAGAGCCGCAGCAGAAACCAGGTCCTCAGCAAGGAGATTCATATACTGAAGGAGGAGAAAGGCCGCCAGGTAAACCTGACACCACAGGATAAATAACTGTGACACAGGTCAGAAACACTAATGAATGAATGCTGTTATCTTTTATTTATGCCTTATCTTTTAATCTTTTTTTTTTTTTGCTTTATTCAGTTTATTTTATGACTATTCATACACACTAAGCCAAACTGCATACAGTCTCAATAAATTGAAGCAACCCCATTTAAAGTCTTACTTCAGACATTTTACTGTAGTTATTCAATAAATTTTTAGAATTGGCATCATAGTCTATTTTCCATTTTTGTTTTACGGTTTAAAAAAAAGTTTGTCATTGAAGTCACTTCCATGATTAAAAAGTAATTAAGACATTAGTTTATTGTACGGCAATACATTTTAAGAATTGGCATCATTCAGTCTTATTTCCAAAACTAAATAATCAAACATATCACTTCCATCACTCCAGGGGCACTTGGGATGTATTACTACAGCTTGACAGTATTGGTGAAAAAAAGGTAGAGTTAGACACTGCAGTCCATTGACCGTAAGCAGGCAAAAAGGTGTTTTGAAGTGTCGGCGTTAATATGAAATTTCAGTAAGTTTTTTATTTTTTGTCACTGGAGAGAAAATTAAGCAATGAACTGATGACCTGTGCACGCGGCCGTCGCCATCTGGCATACGCCCTGCCCACAGGTAAGGGTAAAGTCGGCGGTGGTACCTCAAACCAGTTGAGAGTTTCCCTTTCAGAAACAGTTTGTGATGAACTGAACTGAACTGAACTGCTTGGTGGAAACGAACCATTAGTCCTGTTATATTCATGTACCTCCCTGTTAATCTCTAATGGAACTTTTTTCTAAGGAAGAGTGAAAACTGCACAATGAGGTCTTTGCTGATGTATTGATGGGAAATAAATTTAAATCTGTTAAATCAGAATGTCATCATCCTTTGAATGGATCCAGTAGTGACCATTTTAAATGGCAACAAATATTGATCACGTCTCTTCAACCGACCAGTTTTTCCCTCTCACAAGGATCATGGAAGGGGCCTGGGAGTTTGTGGATCTGGTCAAGGCTTATGACTGGGTTCCTCGGGAGATATTGTGGAAAGTGCTGTGGGAGTATGGGGTGAGGGGGTCCCTATTCAGGGCCATCAAGTCTCAAAGCAAGAATATGATCAAAGCGAGAGATGCGTTTGGGTTCTCGGCAGGAAGTCAGACTCGTTCTCGATTGGGGTTGGCCCCAGCCATGGCTGCTCGTTGTCACTTGGGCTGCAACTAACGATTATTTTCATTATCAGGTAATCTGCCAATTATTTTTACAATTAATCAATTGGTTATTTATTCCATGAAGTGTCAGAGAAGTGCTAAAAATGCTTATCTCAGTTTCCCAGAACCAAATGTGACGTCTTCAAATTGCTTCTTTTGTCCAGACAGCAGCCCAAAACACAAAGACTCCTCTTTTATTTTCAAAAATGACGCAGGAAAGCAGCAAATCCTCACATTTAAGACACTAAACCAGCAGTTCTTTTTACCTTATTTGAAAAATGACTAACGATTAATCAATTATCAAAATAGTTGGCGATCAATTTTCTATTAATCAGTTAATTGATTATTTGAGTAATCATTGCAGCTCTAATTGTCACCAATCCTGTTTATGATTTTCATGGACAGGATCTTGAGGTGCAGTCATGGGAGAGGAGGGTTGCAATGTGGTGGGCTGAGGAGCTCATAGCTGCTTTTTGCAGATGATGTGGTCTTTTTGGTACCATCAGTCTGTCACCTTCAGCACTCACCGGATTGGTTCTCAGCCAAGTGTGAGCGTCTGGGATGAAGATCAGCACCTCTAAATCTGAGGCCATATTTCTCAGCAGGAAACAGGTGGACTGTCCTCTCCGAGTCCTTACCAGTCCTTACTAGTGAAGGAGTACAAGTATCTTGGGGTCTTGCTCACAAGTCAGGAGACAGTGGAGCGGTAGATTGGCTGGAGAATTGGTTGCAGCGGAGGCAGTTTTGCGCTTGCTTTACTGCACCATTGTGACGAAAAGAGAACTGAGCCAGAAGACAAAGCTCTCGATCTACCGCTCAATCTTTGTTCCTTCCTTCACCTATGGCGATGAAGGATGGATCATGACCGAAAGAATAAGATCGCAGATACAAGCGGCTGAAATGGGTTTCCTCAGGAGGGTGGCTGGCGTCTCCCTTAGGGATAAGGATGAGAAGTTCGGTCACCCTTGAGTAACTTGGAGTAGAGGCGCTGCTCCTTCGTGTTGAAAGGAGCCAGTTGAGGTGGTTCAAGCATCTGGTGAGGGAGTCTCCTCCTGGTTGCCTCCCTTTGTAGGGGTTCCAGGCACATCCAGCTGGGAGGAGGCCCCGGGGCAGACCCAGGTCCAGGTGGAGAGATTATACCTCTGCACTGGCCTGGGAACACCTCAGGATCCCCCAGTCAGAGCTGGTTGTTGTGGCCAGGGAAATGCAAGTCTGGGGGGCCCCTGCTGAAACTGCGGATAAGCAGTTGACGATGGATGGATCGACAAATATTAAACATTCAGAGAAATTTCAGCCTAACTCATCTTATTTTACATAAATAAAAGCAAAGAGCTTTTGAAACTGCAAACCTACAGCGTTCTTGGCAAGAATACAGCTCAAAAGACTTTTTGGGCCTTTTTTAATGTGGACATGAAATATAATTTTTAGTCATTAGGTACTGCAGATTTAGTTTAAAATTTTTGGTGATGAATTTGTCGATGCTTTTCTCTTTCAGTTCCTAAGCCTGATGGAAACAATTGACAGACAAAGAGAGGAGATTGGACACTCCAGCCGGTGAGTGGAGGTATTTCTGTTTGAAAACTGAGAGGCACAACCACCACATCAGACTTACACCCTTTACATATTTGCACTGGAAAGAAAATAAATTTATTACTTAGTAATAGACTTGTGTGGAACTTATTTAGGCAACACATTTTTTCCAGTGGTAATTCACATAGCACTCACTGCACAGTCCTCATTTGGTATCCATGACCTCACAGCATTGACCTCACCAACTCTTTAATGTTTGACCAGGTCGACCTCCATTCAAATAGGCCAACTCCAGGAAGCTTTGAATGAGAGGAAGTCAGCCGTCAACTCTCTCACTGCCAAGTAAGCATTTCATTTTCCTCTGTCATACTATGTCGTACTCACAATTAGGACTGCAACTAACGATTATTTTCACAATTAATCATTTATTCCATCAAATGTCAAAAGTGGGAATAATGCTCATCTTAATTTACCAGAGCCCAGTGTTATGACTTCAAATTGCTACTTTTGTCCAAACGGCACGATAATAATTACTTACAAACCAGGACCCTGAAGGGTGGTACCATATATCCAGCAGCCTGGGGGAGGGGGGGGCAGAGGGACATCATTGGGACCAGGACGCACTGGACAGCCCCCCCAGAATGACACCCCCAGACCCCTTTGTTTATTTGAGTTAAGCTAGTGTGGTGCATTGAAAAAGCAGAGTGCAAGGTATGGAGGCTGCAAGGCCTGCATGCTCTAATCTTCTGTTATGCCCCCCCACCCGGACTTATGCTAGTGTGGTGCATTAAAAGATGCAGAGTGTACGAAATGGACTGGCCTCCGTAAGGGGATCACAGTGCCAGGCACCAGCACCCCTGTCCCAAGTACCGCCAACCAAACTCTAATCCACCCCCTACCCACGACAGCCGCTGGCAGGGCCTACCCATCAGAGCCTGTCAGGGGCATACGGAAACAATAATAATAATAATGATAATAATAAACTAGAAAATTTCTCTTAGTAATTTTGTGTGTGCCTGATGCTTTGTGCCAGATAGCCAAACCAATGGTGCCATTGCTCAGTAAATAATAATTCCCAGTTTAGTTTGTGTGCTCTGTTTGCATTAGTTTGAAATGTCCTCACAGAGATATTTAACTGTGTGTGTGTTTAATTAGCCAATCAGCATCAGCTGTGTTTAACTGTAACTTGACACCTTAATATTGGATCTGACTCACACTGACAGAGAAATCACCCTGATCGCACACCTCGAACAAGTGGGTGTTTTGGAAAAACAGTGAGTCATATCGACGAAATGACCGGATGTCGTGCACCATAAGGACTTGCTGAACAAAGTTATAAAAATTTTGTGTGGATAACTTTACAAATCTGGCAGCCTGAGCGAGAGAGACACAGTGGTCCCACCTGCCTGTTTTCCAGAAATTTCAGCCTCAGTTATAATGGCTGCTTATGGGAGAAACTGGTGAACTCTTGTTGAACTGAGGCTCGTAGATCTTAAAGTTTAAGTCTGACTGCTTCCAAACCGATATCACAAGAACCCTCACAAAGTTTCCTACTGTATGCTAATGTTTTTATGTGTGGTTTGGCCAAAGTTTGGGATTTATTCAGAGTTGTTTCTGAGATTTTTAAATCATGTTTCATTGCTTCCCCACTCCAGCAATGACATCATCCACTCTGGCCTGCTAAGGATTCCGCAATACACACCCATTATAAAATGTGAAGAGAAAAAAAATAGCATAAAACTAAAACTGTAATATCTCAAAAAAAGGTAGAAGATAGCAAAAACGTGAATACAAGAAAAATAGTTCAAAGTCTTCTGTCTTGTTTAAAGTTTGAATAAAATCCACAGTTGAAACTATTTGAAAGCAGCACAAGTTCAAAGAGGGGTGGGTTTGATCAGTTTTTCTATGATTCATTCGCATGGAAATTTATTTTTTGTTTGTTTGTTTTGTTTGTTGTTTGCCTTGCACATCAGGCACACAAATTAAAATTAAACAAAAAACAACAAAGATTTAAAGCTGGAATCCCCCCCCCCCCGCCCCCCCAGCAGTGTTTCGCTCTCCCCTCTGGGCTCCTACTGACACACCTCCTCCCGTAGAAGACCAAGCAAGCAGACCAAAACAGCACGCGAGTTTTGAGAGGGGAGTGACGTCAACGGAGAGCAAATGATTTCACAAAATTCAACGATGTCAGAGTCACAGGTCTGACAAACTGTAAACTTATTACAATGCATGTTGAAACAAACGTGGCTCTTATTACTCACTACAATGTCCACAGCTGCCAAGCTAACGTTAGTGTATTAGCACGTTATTGAGGTAACGTTACGAATGTTATGT
>JAQLOL010014237.1:0-12093 GCA_029783665.1 Naso thynnoides
TTTTGCTCCCTCATTGCCTCGCCTCTTTCCTCCACTTCAGTCTTAGAAAATGAGGACTATTTTCAGCGTTTCTCTAATATCAAACCTCATCAGTCACTCCCCACTCCGATAAAGAGTCAGCTCAGCCGAGACAGACAAGATAAAGTCAAAATTCACAGCCTCTGTTCCAAGGTCTCCATACCTCCTCCACCCCTCCTCCTCCTCGTCACTCACCAGACGGCAAAGCAAGTGCTGAGGAGGACAGTCATCTACTTCCATTATCCTTGCACTTAGCAACAAATAGAGGTGATTCCAGATCGTGTTTGAGCACGGCCGCCTCCTCAGACCTCATTTGTAAAGACTGACACCCTGATGATGACTTTAATGGTGTAATTTACAGCTGACAGGTTCCTGTGCTAAGCATTGGAAGAGTGGGGCTTGACTTTGACAAATGCTGCCCTGCTGAAAACTATAACAGCACATCAGCCACTCCAGCATGGTTCGCACTGAGGCCTTGAGAGCATGGGTCACATTTGTCCTGATGTTGTCCATGTAATCGTCTTACTGAGCGACACTGGCTGGTAAAACAACACTGAACGATTCCACACAAATACAGCGGCGAACAAAGCAAGCTCAGCAAAATAAGCTGCAAAAGGTTCGGATTAGTATTCTGCAAATGGCTAAAACCAAAAACTGGTCTCCAAATCATCTTATAATGAAAATATTAAAAAATAAATTAAAAATTTTTAAGATGAGAGATGATACACTCTAAATAATTACATCCTGATTTCTGTGGCTGTCCTTTTGTCCACCTGTGCCTCTGTGATCTGACTACGTGTTTGTGTCTCATTGTCTTTTCATGGTTCCATCTAAACTGGAATATTATTTAATTCACAAGTAAATATGATATTTAAGGTGGATGGAAGTATAAGATGTTGCATGTTTCTGGCTGTCGGAGGCCCCTGACCTGCTGTTTAGGAAAACATCATAGGTTGGAATAAAAAAAGGGGTTTTTATTAAGCACATGGGACAAGTTTGGCTTAGCCTTGAACGTGGTTAATGTTGTGAAAAGCTCTATTTTAAAAGTGGGGTAAGTCATTCTGTGGAAAAAATATACATATTTGAATTCAACATCAAAACAAAAACACCCCTCCCTTCAGTGCTCCTTTATGAACAACACCTCTCAAATTCATGTTCATGCAGCTAACATGCAGAGACAATCTGACGGTTTCCCAACTCCAGACAATCGATCTGACTGTGTAAAGCTGAACCACACTGCCATGACAGAGTACAAATAATTTGCATTTCAAATGGGATAAAACTGCCACAGTCTCACAAACCTGCTATGATGCGTGAAACCTGATTTGGTGTACAACAGCCCTGTGTTGACAACAAGTCCTGGGCATGACTACAAACTCCACCTGTTGTTGATTGGTGTTTGGCGGCTTGGTCTGAGCCACTTAACTTGTTTCTCGTTTACAGAGGCAGTGTTTCGCACAAACAATAGACTTTTTCTGAGCAAACACAGAGTGAACAACTAGTAAAGATCCTGTGTCTGACCCATTCATCCACCACGGCCTCCTCCCTGCATGTACTTTGCTGCTTTTTAAATGTCACCTGATTACCTAAAGCCTGAATACTAGAGAGTTTTTAGCTGAAAGGCCTGACGGCAAATTTCTCCTAGCAGCCTTTATTAAAGTCAAGGGAACATGTATTTCACATTTACAGTTAATGCACTGTTGTATTTTTGATTGTATGATTTCTTGTCTTATTTTTTGCTTGATGAAGGACTTTCTAACTCTTTCTAAGCCTTGAAAAGTGCTACACTAATAGAGTTAGTATTGTAATATTAGTATTGAATCCTTGTGTATTAACACCACATTTCTGCAGCTTTCTGAGCCATAAACAACATTAAACAAAGAAGAGTATCACGCTGTGTTCTACAAACAGTATTACGAATGTTTCAGCATGGGTTGTTGAATTGCAGGAAAAATCAAGATTCAACACTATTTTAAGTCATTGCATTATGTGTTTTCAGTTTTGCAGAATGTATGCATTACAATAAATGACCAATTCCCTATTTGGTCCATAAACTGGCATAAAAAACTGTCTGAGCAGAACATCTGATATTGATAATGTATTGCACTACTGTAATTTGACAGTATTATGTAAACAAACAGCAAGGTCAGGTATATTACTAAACTTTAATTGCCGGTCTCGTAGTTATTTTGTGGGTGAAAAAGTGGACAATATTTCACTTTTATAATGAATTTCAGACGGAAGTTTAAATCGGAGCCACTTTATAACCAAACACACATAATTTCATTTCTTATTTTCCAACAATTTCAGACCTGATACACAATTCGCCTGTTCATGTAATGAAAATGTCATCACTGTTGAAAATACAGGATAGATTAAAAAATTTGTTTAATCATGTTAAAAACAAAACACTGCAGGGCGCCCAGGTAGCTCAGTTGGTAGAACGGGCGCCATTTCCTGTCCAAGCCCTTGGCTGTCGTATTACTAAGAAAGGCACTAAAAAGCCCCCCAAAATATTTCCTTTTTAAAAAAGAACAAGATTAGTTAATAGATCTAAAATGAAATAAATGACCAGACAGATCAACACATCTAAAGGCACACTTTCAAACCACACAATAACAAAGACAGGAGACAAACTCGCTTCGAAACAATACTGTCAATATCCCACTGTAAACTTGGAGAGAGAGTTTCCAAGACCTTTGACTTAAAGTAGAAACCAGACAAAGAACCAATTAAAAAGGTGCACCACTTGTGACTCAAGGTGTTCGTCCCTTGGTAGAAAACCCGCTGCTACCCAATGTTTTCTAGCCTCTTATCTGACTGTCGTGAAAGTAAAAGGAGCTCCAAGCACTCAAGTAACTCCTCGAAGCTCTAATTAGGCAGCAGCGTCTCTCTTCCTTTTATTGCTTTCTTTGTTCGAAACTGTTCCCCAGAACAGAACTGTGCCTCAGGACAATTTTCATCTTCCAAAGTCCCTCTCTAACAACAGTTTGACACTTTTGCTGCAATAGTTTTCCTCCATCCTATCAATTCTTAAAAAGTTCAATCTCTATTTTACTCATGTCAACACAATAAACATAACTTAAACGATTTCATACAGCTCTATCTTCTGCCTTTTCTAGTCCCTGAAACAGTGATTTAAAGGTGGAGTGAGCAGGATTTTACTAAAAATAAAACAAAGACATGGAAAAGTACTGCTGCTAAATCATCACTTCTGGGCCTCTATAAATGTGTGGTTGTGACTGTGTATGGAGACACATCACCCTCTGTCTGTATTTTGACATTTAGGTTTCTTTGGGACGTTTCTGGGTGGGGACTCGGTGCGTTTCTCCCAGCAAACGACAGCACACAGGTGAGACTGAGAGCACCACAGAACACAGTGACTGGATGCCAATCAGACCGGCAAAAGTTATGGACGCGGACATTGCATGAAGAAAAGAAAATACAGCAATGAGGCAAAACGGCAAGCTTTAAAAACTTGTTTCAGAGCGAGAGTGAGTCTCGGTTTGGCTGTCATCTGCTTTGGAGAGCACTGAAAGAGAGGCTGGGAAGAGCGATGCAGGAGTTGGCCTGCTTTGTAATGGACAGGTAGGTGCTAAACACCACTGGTTAGCTTGTTAGCTTGCTAAAATATCAACTTCTCCATTAAATAAATGTAATATTCCTACGTAACTTGCTGTGCAACATTAGTAATATCAGGTAAGCAGTACAATAGTACACATAGTACATGCTAAGTTACAATACCTCTGGTGCATTGAGCCGGGGGAGGGGCCCAATTTGAATGTTGTGTTTACAAACAGTGACAAATGAATGCTACTGACTCTACCTTTAAACTACATGCAGTGTATACAAGCTTGTGATAAAGGTTTTCAAACACCTAAAAGTTCTGCATCCTGATTCTGAGAATGAAACAGTTTTGCCCTTGAATTCGGATTTTAGAATAAGTTCCATTTAGAAATGATCTATGAACCCTGGAACATGCTCTGCAAAACCACTACAGCAAGGAGCACCTGGCACTATCTTAAGAGACGAAATGGAAGCATAAAAAGCAAGACCTCATGGATTACCACCTAATCTTGTAAAAATGTTGAAATTATGTAAACTAGATGATAACGCTGTTTAAATTATACCACTTCCCTTTCATAAAAGACTGAAAAACATTGATTCTCCCACTGGTAGTATAAAAGGATTAGGTCTGTTGGTTGTGGGTTGTGACTCTACAGGGTTGGTGGCTGAGGATGTACTCTTCACACAGGATTACCATCATCGCATTCCCTGCCCACGCTAGGTCTTTTTGATCTGGGAGTGTTTGAAAACCCTCCAAAAATGGTTCGTCTCTGTTTTTATCTCTTTTTGGAGGAATAAACAGAAGGGGAAAAAAGATAATTTCCCTGGTGAAATGATAAGAAAACCGTTATAAATGCGCTTAAGCTTGTAATGTGCTTAAGACCGTTGGAGAGCACTTGATGAAGTGAGAGACAACCAGAAAAGGCCAGACCTCACTGAAGGAGAAAGGGAAGGAGCAATAATAAATGCGTAGAGGCAGAAGAAGACAAAAAGGAGGATAGAAGGAGGATGTGTCTGTGCAAAGAAAGAAGATGGAAAAGGAGAAGAAATGAAAGACTGATCAAAGAGAAAAAGAAGGCGGTGAAGAAAGGGGTAGATGGCAGGAGAAAAGGAGGAAATGTTGGGTTAAAAATAAAAAGGTAGGATGCAGAAACAATTAAGTATTGCATAAACACAAGAGAACTCCAAGTAATGAATGAAAGGGAGAAAATGGAATGAGAAAGGACTGAGGACACAACACACTGAGAAATCATATTTCATCAAGCAGTAACAGAGCAGCATCCGCAGAGCGAACTTTGTCGTGAAACAGATTGTCGACGGACTCTCTCCCTTCCCTTCCTGCATTTGACAATTCCACTGAGCTCTGATTAGCATTGGCCAGTTCACTGATTTCCCTGAACTGTGGCCTCTGCTTGGTCTCTGAAGTAAGGTTTTACTTGAAGATGATTTTTTCGTTGTGGCCCAATTAAGCACTTTTAATAACAGCCTCCCCTTGTTTCGCTGAACACTGCTACAAAAAAGAAAAGAAAAGAAAAAGACAAAAACAGCTATAAACTATCTGACGTTTATATATTTGTTTTAAACCATTATCTCCATTATACCAACTAGATTATCTTGTAAATCACTCCATCAGCCAACTTCAAAAAGCAAACAATGCCAGATCAAAGCCTGACAGACTACCCTAGCTTAGTTTAGGATACAGTTATCTCAATTGCTTCTCACTACCTTTCACTGATTTTGTCTTGTAGAAACAACTGAGAGTCATACAACTTTGTTTTGCACTGTTGCATAATTTATTGTTGGCTGCAATAAAGTCAATTTTTCAAAATGTAAGGGGTTATTTATTAGTTCATGGCTTAAGGCGGTATGGTTTTAGTGCACTGATTTTTTCGAAACAGTCTCTGTTTACATTCACAAACTTGCACAGCACAGGGATCACTTCTTTGCAGAACTGTTGAAGTGTCTTGGACCTCGGCAGAAAGTGGTCCACAACAGCACTGGCATCATTATCACGGTCAAAATGGCGACAACTGAGCTAGGTCTTCATTTGGAGGAGAAGGTCGTCTTTGCTGGGGTCAAATCAGGTAAACAGGGTACGGGAAGATTTCAAGTCCACATAACTGGATGGCAGCCATTGCAACAATGGACTTGTGGGCTGGAGTGTTGCCCTGAGAGAAGAGCTCTCCTCGTGAGCTTCAAAGCTGAATCCTTTTTCCCTTGAGCTGTCACATGAGATTTGTGTAGTATATAATAGCGTTACCCTTTTCCAGCTAGTCCACCAGCATCACGTCCTTTGCATCACAGACTGCTTAAGAAATCTGTTTCCATCTCAAAATTGCAAGATTGTCTCATGACATGTCGTGCCAGATTTGCTTCTAATGAGACATTCCAGGACACAGCAAGCTTGGATCTGGGTCATTTGGAGTCTATTGTTAATAACTGCATGGACACATACTTTGAAAATACCCAACTCTGTCGCAATGTACCGCTGTGATATCAGTTAATCTGTCAAGATCATGGCATGGATCTCATCAATGGTCTCCTGTTCAGTGACAGTGAGCGACCTCCCACGTTGGGGGTCATCTTTCAGGTTCCCTCTGTCGTTTGAATTTCAGTGGTACAGTTCTGCACTATCACGTCCACGTCCTTAGCGGACCTCCTTGGGTGCTAAGCCTCTTAAAAAGGGGTAGCAGATGATTTCCCAGACAGTGATGATTTTCAGCTTTCAGTCATCCAAACAGAAATATCCAAAACCTATTAACAATTAACTCTCTGAATAATTACTCAGAGCTGTTACTTGCACGTAACAAGAGCTGTATAACTCATCTCTTACTACCTTACGCTAAAATATTATCAATTACGGCGACTGCATAGCGTTTTTATCACATTAACGTATCCACTCAGAGAGCAAGCTAAGGTTAGCCAGCTGTTACTATGCTTTGTGGCCCAACAATGCCAGCTAGTACAGCAACTTGCAACCAGCAATCCAGCCAATCTTCTGGCCCGATAAGCCCCAGCAGTCTTGATGTATTTGCTGACATTATTCACTCAAAATGGTGTTTCATACATTAGTATCAAGCAAAAATTAGTTAACATGAGCCAGCTGAAACAAAAACATCACAGCAGACTTTTTTGTTAAAATTGTGCTGCGTTGTGGCGGGTGCTGGTAATTTGTTGATAATAGCTGACTCCATTTCTATGCTAATGTTAGCTAGTGTTGCACAGGGCTGTGCATACATGCCAGATCCATTGGCTTTACTTAAAAAAAATTTATTTCAGATCCTTTACATAGAAATCAGTACACAGGCTGTTTAAGGTCATCAAGGAAGTCGACATAACATTAATTTTTATGTTAACTAACTTCAAATTCTTACATATTACTTCCAATGGCCCAATATTACTTGTGATGTATCACAATGCATATTCCTAAAAGTACACTGTGTTACTGTTATGTATTGTTGTGGCATAATTAGGGAGGAGCTGCCCTCAAATCTGACAACTCTATCGAATCAGTGGGGGCCTGCTTGTCAAATAATAAATAAGAGAACCTACCTACCTCTGATAGTTTGCTTTCCTGTGAAACGTTTTAACAAATAGCCTAGTATCCATACAAAACAGAGAAATGAAAACAAAACAATACTATTGTTATTCAAAACTGAGGTAAGGACACCAGAGAGGACCTGTTGTTTTAAGAAAGAAAAGGAGTTCAAAACTCTTCAAAATACAACACACACACACACACACAATTTACTAATGCAGCAATTGTAATCCCTCTCCTTCTCCATGTCACCCACAAAGAGAATTATCTGGGCAGAACTAATCAGCTTCTTACTTTCTACTGATTGACCTTCAGTGGTGGAGTAAGCTCTAGTTCCTCATTACAGCTGGTAAGAAGAAGCCTCAGGCAAATTTGGTCTTGTGTGACAGGGGTAAGAGGGAAGGAGAGACTATAGATATTTTTTACATGCATAAAAGCCAGAAACAGTTTTCTGTTTCTGGCAATCCTAATAAACACTTTGTCTGTGATGAAAGTTGGTCCTCATGGGATTCATGCATAAAAAAAAGGTAAAAGAAATACTGTGAGTCTGCTTGCTTGTGTACCAAAGACAGTATAAAGGTGGACAGCATGATTGCCTCTCAAAACTGAAGCCAAAACAACTCGATCGTCTCCCTGGTGTTGCTGAAATTTAGGTCATAGATTCTGCCACTCCAAACTCAAATTAGAAATTTAAAATGCAAGTTAAGAAATAAATTGGGTTTGCTTCAATTGATTCTAAGTGACTAATTCAAATTTGGCTAATTTGAGAAATGTAAGAAAAGACATACCTTCACACTGATTGGTCAAGTATATAACACCAAAATCTGACAAAAACTCTTTCATCAAATACTGATTAGTAATCAAGAGGTATTTAATTAGGAATAATAGATCTCAGAGTGGTTCACAAGGGGAGGCAGGAACCTGTGAAGTGTTGATAAAGGACTTGGGGTGCGTCTTTTAAATCAGATCTCTAAACTTCTCTTTTGTTTTTCTTTTAAATAAAAATTAGAGGGCAAAAGACAGAACTATTAAGCACCGCACTCTATAAAATCAAAGACTTAAGCTAAAAGAAAAACATTTTGGAGCCAATCTGTTATTCTTTTCTGGTCAACGGTAACTGTTGATTTGTGAATCTCTCGCAAGTTTATTTGCTTTGTGTCTTTATAGGGCACTAATTTTGTAGCATAACAAGCTATGGTAAAGATCTAGGGTTAGGGAAAGAAACAACTTTTGGTGTAGATTAAAATTATCTTTCTTTCCTACAGTTAACAATCTTGCAACCTTTTAGACAATAGCAACCGTAGCACATAGAGTTAGACTTACCAGGTAAATAAGAGAAACTGAAGACTCAGTGGAAACTAATTTAGATGCTGTGTGGAGACTTACTGTTATAGCAGCTCAGACAAATCAGGACCTCTGGGAAAATCTTGCTAAATGGTAAAAGGGCCAAGGTCAGAGAGAAGCACTTCAGAGTAGAACACACTTTATTTTAAATATTTCACAGTTGGTTTAATACTTCCGTTCTATATCAAAACAGTTTCAAAATCTAAACCAACGTCTCTGCCAGCAGGCAGTGACCTCTGGTTTTATCAAGTTATTATTAATGGCACTTATGTCAGCGCACACTCAAGCTGAATGTAAAGTGTTCGAGCTTGAGCTTTCTGTCTAATGTTGTTCAGTTACAGGTAACAGGTAAGTTTAGTGTGAACAGGCGGCCTCAGCAGGACCCCTTATATCTGTCTCTAGAAGCCATAACATTTCAGTATTTAACCATCTAGGACATTTATGCCTCAGGAGTGTTTGTGTGTGTGTGTGTGTGTGCGTGAGAAATAGGGTATTTGGAGTTGTGAAACTGCAATTTCAAGTCTTGTGGCCTTTTGCAAGTTTACAAATTGCACGTGTGCCTGTGCCTGTGCCTGTGTGTGTGTGTGTGTGTGTGTGTGTCTGTGTGTGTATTCATCTAACTCATCAGCCCGAAGCAACTGCTGTCACTCGTCACTTCTCCCACTGCAGCCACTCAAACTGGGTGATTGATGTCTGACGCTGAGTGCACTTGGTATTAATTTTTTTTTTCAAATCCAAATTAGATTGCAGTCATGTGTTGCTCTCCTTCATGCTGTCAATCATCCGTGAGCATTTCCAGTTGATCTAATTTTTCTTTTTGTCTTGAGTTTTGTTAGTGATTTACTTGTTTTAGCATTTATGTGTAAAATAGGGGGCAGCATATCATTTGAGCAACCCCACACCTGCTGCTTAATATGCTTTTTGCTGTAGCTCTCTTTGGCTGTAGCTAGAGGCTAACACAGCTTGTGAGCTCAGTTAGCGTTGCAGCTAGAGGCCTTATTTGTCGATTAGTCTGCCTGAGCTTGGAAAACCAGAGGAGTGTTGGAGTTCATAGCAGGGCCAGCAGCCTCCCAGTGAACATAGCCAGACTGGGAACAACACCAGCTGAGGCCAGTTTAATAAAAGGAATTACAGAACTGAAGTGATTTACAGCTCTGACCAGGGAACTAGAAACACATTGCAAGCGAGGACAGGAGAGGCATTAAACTAGTGATGCATGATATTATCAGGACGTTACTGGTATCGGCCGATACTGGCTTTAAAAGCAACTATCACAGGGCTTGACATTACCTTTTTGAGCCACTCGTCCCATCAGACAGGCAAAAATTTCTTTCTCTTGTCCAGGCACAGATATCACTTGCCCAGATAAAAATTGTTATTTTACAATAGTTTTTGTCAATGTATAATGAGTCATTATTCATCAGTGTGTCAAAATATACGGATGATTGAATTCATTAATGTTATGTTAGTAGCTGTACAATAATAAATAAAAACATTCCACTCGTGGTAATAAAGTAAAACTCGGGTAATGAATACTTACAACAACAAGTATATGAAGCGCAGCGGTCGAGGGGCAAATCCGAGCGGGGTGCAGCACAAAGGGTAGTGATGCCACTTAGTCAGGCGGTGCTGCTCTCTCCATAAAAAAACAACGGGACAGCCAGCACAAAGCGATTTTACTGCTGATCATGTGTGGAGGCCTTAAATATGTTTTATTTTTTTGCCCTGTGTCTCCTCACTTGTCCAATCGGACAAGTAAACTTCTCCTCCACTTGTCCTAAAGAAAAAACCACTTGTACCGGACAAGTGGACAAGCGTTAATGTCGAGCCCTGCTATCAGATATCGACCAGCACGCCAATATTCACTGATATATAATGACAGATAAAAAATAGGCTGCTATTTCCTTGATTAAATGCCTGAGTTGATGCTATGTTTCACAGGTTCCTGTGGACAGATGTTGTTTACTTACTTTGTCACTTGTAAAACAGGCTAAATGTGCCCTGGTTGTGGGTGTTGATATGACTGTCTCAGGGAGAGACTCATCCTATTTTAAGTAAAAGTAAGTTTTAAGTAAGTTAATCTTACTTGTTTTGTCTAAAAGCAATTGTCATACATAAATATGACATTTTACAGAACGAAAGTTCAAGTTTTTGGTTGTTTTTTTTTTTTTACTTTTGCACAAGGAATGAATATAACATCATTTCAAGCTTTGTATTTTCTACCTGCATTTGCCGGTGAGCCAACACAGTAAGACTACGCATAATAATACTGTAAATTCCACTACACAAGAGATTTGATGATCTCTGCAATTAGGTGTGAGGAAGAAATATACATATATATCAGTATAGGTGATTATCAGCCAAATAAGATGTAAAATATCAGCATATCAGTTATCTGCATAAAATGCAATATCATGCATCCCTACATGAAAAGGTAGAGAAGCGAAAGGATCAGGCATCACCGATGGGCGTTTCACATCTTACTTGGTGATCAAGAGTTTATTTTGACCAAATCAGAATTTGTTTGTGTCTATCACCTATTTATAAAATCATTTATATGACAAAACAATGTTGGATTTTCAGTGCATAACTATCAAAGCCTAAAAAAATGTATGATATGAACATTTTATTGCAATATCTGCAGAATATTTGAAAATACTAATGCTATCATTTAGTTTAATCTTTGTCCTTGTTTCCCGTGCGTGTTGTCTAAAGTGAGTAACACTTAAAATATGAATGTAGAAAAATGGAGGCAAAGTGTAACCATAACTGCACAAAAGCGAACAAAAAAAGTAGTTATTGAAGAAATTTTATGTTTTATAGCAGGTAGGAACTGACTTCGGGCTGCCAGCTACTATGACCAAATATATACTACGACAAATATATACTAACATACAGTATAATTACATATACCAAAAACATACTACAACAAATACCACGGTTGATTCTGGTTATCATCAACACCCCGTCACAGAATGTAAAGGCGCGTGTGTGTGGTTAATGGGGGTGTACTTGTGTAGTTGTGTCTGTTTTTCTTGAGGACAAACAACTCACCCATGGAAGTAACATATCCTGCCGTAAAGAAAAGTTTATTACTCTTAAGTCTATTAGTCGATCACCTAAACCACCATCAGATGCTCATTATTTAACTGATGAAAAATGTAATAGATTAATCCATTTTTTTCTGTTCTCATATTGATTTTGTTTGTCCTGTGGTAAGTTTCTCAGATTTTTGCCTTTTCATTTGTAATGAAAACGCTATGAAGGACCTTGGGTGCCAGAGAAACAAAGCATGCATGAACGAGTCCGTAATTCTGCTGTCATTGTTCCAGTGACTTCAAATTAAATTGTATAATTGCAAAGAAGAACAGCAGTCAGTGCACCCGTTCCCTCGGCAACATACAGTAAGCTCAAGGTCTAAGTACCACTTGTTATGGCAATGACCATCACAATATGTGCCTGTATTAGAGGAATCTGAGATGGAATCTCTCTTAAAATGGGAATATGTAATGTATGAAATGCACCTCTTAAGCTCTCATACACAAAGCTACACCTCGAGTTTTTCAACAGAGCATGTTCTGTCACAGACACTGTATCATTGCCTGAAACATCTGTACAGTCCTAAA
>JAQLOL010014238.1:0-12079 GCA_029783665.1 Naso thynnoides
GATATTTCCAAACTGATTGAAGTCTATGCATATATATATATAATGTTTTTTTTCATTGTAAAGAACACCAAGTCTCTCCTGTACTAGAATTACCCGTTACTCATATTCTGACAGTCTGTGTGTTTTCTAACCAGACACAAAATGAGACAAACAACATTTGATTCTACCATCAATGATAGATATATTCTTTTTCAAATGTAGACATTTATTAATAAAAAACTGAGAGTTATTTCTACAAATTACATGTACATAACATGCGAAATTTATTTTTAACAGTAAAAAAAGCTTCCTATGATTTTTTGGAGGTTACAAACAGCATTGTAACAACCTGGTGACAGGCAGTCAGCTCTGTAGTGCATAAAATAAAAATATGCCCCCTTTATATGGAGCTTATTCTTTCAAATTAAAATGAATCCTTCTTATTAAACAGCAGGTTTGCAGGAATGTTCCCTGATATTTACAGCTGATACATCAACCATACATCCTGGCAGAAATGTTCATATCTGCTGATACTGATATCATGCTGATAATATTTTTCATCCCTAACACAAATTAAAACAAATAAATACATTTAAAAAAAACTTCAAGACATCTAAGGATGAATAACTGACATACAAAACAGATTTTTAAAAATCTTTTACATGTACAATGCATTTTAATACTTGGTTAATACTTCAGGTACATCTCAGTGACTCACTCCTGCAGGTCTTTTATTTGAATCGAGTGTTTTTACGTTGAAGTTTTGGTACTTTTACTCACGCAGTGAAGAATCTGAGGGCTTCATCCTACACTGGCTATTTGTGGTTTTGTTGCCTAATATTGATGAGTCTGCATTTCAGTTGTTCTACCTCCGTGAGGTCAAACAAGCGATGTGCATTTGCAGTGTAAGCAGAACCCTGAAAACTCCCTGAATGTAAATGAACAGAAAAAAAAAGCCTCTGTTGTGAAATTTCAGTGTGTTTTCCATAAATAAAAAACACACTGGGTTGGCTTCATTGCCAACGGTACCATGTGCACAATGTCAGGAAGAATCTGAGAGTTACGTGAGGTCGGCTGCACCGATCCTCGAGCCTTTCAGCCTCTGGCGCAGGCTGAAACAAACGGCCCAGAATTCTTTGCTGTTGCTATTTCTGTCAGCCTGCGGTGTCAGAGCGTCTCCTGAGGTCTGAACTTCAGCGGCGTCTCAAACCCACGCGGGAGTCCACCTGTCTGAGACTCCGTGATTCAACTCTGATCTGTGCTGCATCTGTAATGACGAGCTGAGCGTCAGCAGCGCATAATCAGAGTTCAGTCTCATCTGCATGACTCAGTGTTTCTGTTTCCTCAGACTCACTTCAGACTCAACATACGCCGACAAATATAACCTCTGCTAGAAATACCAGGAAGTCTTTCCTGCAGACATTTAGACCAGCGAAACTGAAATCAGATGGCTCCAGTTTGTTATCATGTCGATACTCAAACAAAAGAGGCTTAACTGTCTAAATGACGCAGTGTACTTTGACTCTTATTTTGAAAAATTCATTCACTGTTTGTGGCATCAGGCACAAACAACTGAAACAATAAAATGTTTGCATTGAACATTTCTGCAGAACACAGAACTGTAGGTCCAATTTGTTCCTCAGTAAATATCAAAAGTCGTTGCTCAGATGAAAACATAACGATGGCCTTTAGGTCGACAGACAGGTTGGCCCAGTGTGGCTGCGGGCTCAGTCGCAGCGGCAACAACAACAATAACAACAACAACAAAACAAAGACAGTTAAGATTTTCCAGCCATGTTTGAGGTGACAAAACCAGATATTTAAAACCTAAACATGACCCTTTGCAAACATTAAAGTGTTTTTTCTGCCTGAACATATCCAAACCTCAGCCACAGGAGGGTCGTCTCAGCATTTTTGTGGCTGCATAAACTTTCAAAGACGACATTAATTCTGGAGATTTGATTGCATCGATTATGGAGTCATCATTTGTGTTTCGGGAAAGGGAGCATATTTGTCAGGGGACTGCAGCTGTTCACAGTAACGTCATGCACACGACAACACCTTTTTAGTCCTCTTTTTAAATATTGCAGGAAAGAAGGAACAAAAACAGGAAGTTGGATGTTGTACTTTGACTCTGTGTAGACACAGGCGGTCACAGCAGCTCATGGAGGCTATGAAAGCATTTTGAAACACAGCTGTCTCAGTTTTTACTAAAACATTTGAGGTGAGGTGAGCTTTGCCTGAAAAAGTGCGATTAATTAACCGAGCAGCTGTTGCTCTGCTTGTTTCCTCTGCATGTGACACACACGTCTGTGTCTGCTTTGGTTTCCTGCATTTTCCTCTCAGGTAGAAATTGTTCAGTCATTTGTAAATAAATGCAGAAAGACTTCAGATGAAGTTTTCATCTTCTGTCCGCCTGATCTCTGCTTCGCAGCACACGTTCCGTCTTCTCTTGATTGTGTTTCACTCCCAATGGCTCTCAGTTTCCTTTGTCTTCACACCTCAACACTTTCTTAAGCCCATAAATTGGGCTTTAGTCTCAGCTAACCGCTGCATTTTCCTGTTCAGCCAGTTGGTTTTCATGCTGCTCTGCTGATAATGAAACAGATTAGTGCAACATATTGATAGATGAGGAAATGCCAACAATCGTCTTGACAGAGGAAAAAGAAGAAACGTTAAGCTGCTCCTCTCCGAGGACTTCACAGCACAAAAATGTCTCAATAATTAAATTTTTTCTTTAAATCATAAAGAAAATGAATGAACCTGCCAGTAAAAATCTGAAATTAAAGACGCACCCACATGAAACACCTCACAGCTTACTGAGCAGAGAAACATTTCAAGACACACGAGTGTATTTTTAGATGGAACAAAAACAACTGCACCTACACGAAGCTTTGAGGAGCAGCAGCAGGTCGTCTTCACGAGGCACAAACTGCAGCTGGTGCTGCTGGTGAGGAATCAGATATGTTAACGAGTTCTGCTGCGACGCCGTCTGAAGCCAGAGGGAACTCTGGGACATATGGGGGCTCTCACTGCTGCTCTATGCCCTGCAGGTTACTGAGAGTGTGTTGATGTTGATGCTTTTGTTGTGGCGGGATTAAAAGAAAAGTAATAATAAAAACAACACTTTTGAGCATGAAGAGAAGTGTGATTGGGGTGCCAGATGTTTTTTGTGCAGCTTCTCCAGTGTGAGGATTTGTTGCTCTTATTTGTTTAATGTCTGAAAATCACCTGCAGCTGTGGGAACCTGCGACTGATCCTGACACTGTAGATATTTTAAAGTTCCAAACACTGCGTCAACGGCAAATCAATGTCCCTGATGATATTAATGACACCAACCATAGTTTTTCTGTCAGGAGTTAAATCAGTTAAAAAAAAGATTTGAGCCACATGGCTTAGAGGCTTCGACCGATAAAGATGAAACATCATTTTAATTGTGTTTTTCTCTCTTTATCTTCTACGTTCGCTCGCTCTCTGCATGAAGACACAGATGTGTGACAGCAGAGTGAACACAGCTGCAGCTCTTAAAAAGAACACGCAGGTTTGGTGTGTTATTTTTATTATTATTATCATTATGAAGGCTGTTATTGGAACACCTACATGTAATTAATTCAGTGAGCCGCAGCTGCGTTTTAACCTGCTGTGACTTATAACTTTATATTTATTATTATTATTTATAACTGTGATAAATGCATTTTATTACTGCAGCTTTTTCTGGAACATTCAACAATAAGTACACTTAAAAGCCCTTTAATATCTTGATCACGTTCCTTCATTAGCTGGGTTTCCATCACCATGTTTCATTCTGAAGTGATGGAGACGCCAAAAATCATTAAAAAAAAAATACTTATCCTCCAAATCCCAAAAAAGTTTCCATATTGTCTTCAAGTGGTTTTTGACTTATGCAAATTGGGAGATGGAAACTCATTTGCCGAATAAGCTGTGATGTTGTGAACACTGAACTCGTGTGGCGGCTGTTTACGCTGATGTCATAACATGCAGCAGCACGGCTGGTAACAACAACAACAACAACAAAAGATACATGTTTACCGATGAGGAGATCGAAAATGTAAAGTCGTTCTTACAGACCTCTCTCCGTTGCCAGTTTGACTGCTTGTTCTGCTTCTTCCACGTTTTATTACAGCCATGTTATGGTACGCCGCCTGTACCGCCATCTTCTGACAAAACTAGCGTAGTTTATCAGCTCCAACCATTTCATGACAACGCACCTAATTTGCATTCCTTTGTTTTTTCCTTGTTTTTGTGAACTTTTTTTTTTTTTTTTGTGAACAGATTCGCTTCACATTGAGATGGAAACCAGGCAGCTGTTTTTAGGTGTAAACATTCGTACCTGCAGCTCCTGAAGTCGGGCGTACCCTGCGGTTTGAGTCAGTTTCTTAGGGTGCACGACTCATTTTGGAGTTGGACTCTGTCGTGCTTCGTTTGCTGTGCAGTCTAAAGGGGGCTGCGATGTCCGATGAGCTGCTGCGACCTGTTCTTGGATGATCGGATGAATTTCTGATATGTTCGAAATTTCGGTTGGCTCTTGCACAGTTGAAGTAGAGCCACGAGTCGATTCATCAAGATCGGTGCCTTTATTTCACTCTGCGCCTGTGTGAACAGTCCACTCTGTCCCATTTGCTGTCCATGTCTCACAGTCAGCTGCATGTATGCAAACTTTCAGCACACCGATGGCTCAGATTCTCGCAGCAGCACATCCCTGCATTGTTATTAGCATAGCGAATAAACAAACATCCTCCCTTTTTGTTGTCTACTTCTTCTTCGTCTTTGCTGCTGAGCTTTCAGACAAAACTTTTACTCACACAGCAGGAGCCGGAATAAACAACTAGATTTCTAAAACTGTACAGTTTATGCTGCATAAGAGACTTTCAGGTGCAGAAAAAAATCCGACTGACAGGGTTAACTGTGGCCTTGTGAATGCCTGTTTTTTGATGAGCAACACTGCTGTGAGGGTGGATGTTCTCCGAATGCATCTTTGTGAAAGCCGGTGTTGCTCTCGTGAGGCTCTGCCGTCTCTTTAAAACTCTGATTTCAACTCATTGAGTGATTGAAGTCGTCTCCTCTCGCAGCATGAACCAAACAAACGGTGACCGATCTGTCCTACACTCCCACTTCCTGCTCATTTGTTTTAGCTGCTGGTTCTCATGTTTGATTTGTACTTTTATGTTCCTCAGTGATGCAGTTTCCATCCTGTGTGTGTGTGTGTGTGTGTGTTTTGCTTGTGCGTCAAGCTGTGAGCCCAATTTTCCAATGAAACAGAGCAACGAGCTGCAGTTGGTCAGAAAGACAGCAGGGGTGTTTTGCATTAGCCTCCTCCGTACCTCGTTTCTGTCTGTGTCCCGCCTTCTGTACCCGCCCACCACTGACTCCATAACTCCACATCATTAAAACACAGAGGAGGCAAAGTTCGAGGCTCCCTGGTGAAAACGCTTCTCTCTGGTTTCTGCTTCAAACCAAACGCCAAAGCATACCCACTCTATAATCTGCACTGTATTTTATCCATGTGCAGCACATACACATGCTGTTTGTGTCTTTACTGTGTGTTTGTTATTTTATTTCCCAGAAGGCCCCAGGAGAAGTGAGCTGGCAGTTTTTCATCATCTGGCTTCAGGACATTTTGTCAGTCGGCTGTTTAAGGGGAATCAAACCTTTGATCCTGCACTTAAAGAACGACGTATTGAATGAACCATCATGTTCCAACTCTCTCACCTTCTGCTTCAGTTTGAACTCGTTTACTCTGAGAATTAAAATGCAGCGTGCGTCTGAATCTGCATGTAAGTGGGACGAGACTCGCAGATTCTCTTCCTGCAGGTTTTGTGAATTTGTTGAACTTTGTTCTTGGCTGGTGGCGCCTGGACGGTTTTCAGGGCTTTTATACAAAGAAAAAGTAGAGAACGTTGTTCATGTTGCCTCAATCTGCATCTCATTATGTCCTTTCCTTTTCGTAACACCTTGTATTTTTGTGTCTCCAGTGTCTTTTTTGCTACAGGCTACATAAAGTTTAGACAGTCTTAGCAACCAGCCAATATTTCTGTTTCTTTCCTCCACCTCCTGGAACCAGTTCCTGCTCTACTTTTTGCAGCCATGATTATTTCTGCTGGAGTCTCTGGGGATTTTGTATTTGACTATGGAAACACATTGCACACATTTCAAGTCTGAAGAAGACAGAAGTTACTTTTCCCCTTGCAACCTACTCTTCAAGGAGTGATACACAAACTTGATTCACTGCTAGTGGTCGCAACTCTGAATCAGCTTTATGCCAAAACAAACCTGCATGTCAGCCACACCTCCCATTTCCCCTGGCACGCCACCTGCCCCACCCCCTGTTCTCAGCAGCTCTCTGCTCAGGAGAGGTCAGAGCCTCGCTAGCGGTTAGCGTTAGCTCGCCTTTTCCCAACACCTGCTCTGTGATAATTTGATGTTATTTGGAGTGAAAAAGTGTCTACTTGTCTCTTTCTATGAAGCATGGTGAGTCAGAATCTCAGACACCATTTAGATGGCGCACTTTTTTGCGGTTCAGCCTTCCTTTTACATGACAACCATGTGCCGGCGCCGCTTAAACCTCAGACTTTTGAAACCGGGTTCCAGTGTGAAAGCTTCTGAAACTGCAGCCTTCTTTCCAGCTGTGTAAACTGTCAAACTGCAAAGCCTGTGAAAGCGGTGACAACACTAATGCTAATGCTAGCGCAGGTCATTGCATTCTGCAGCAGCCACTACCACACTCCAGTTAAACACTCCACAGTGCACCCAAAGCACGTCGAGTGTGACGACCGACTACTGAGGCGACTTTAAGTTTTCAAGTCATAATTGCAGAAGTCAAACTACGTCTGAATTTCTTTAATTTTGAGGCTACTTGGGGCTTAGCAGCAACAGGAAGTAAACAGCTACTGCAACTCTGACGGTATGTCATCACAAACTTCCACCACCAAATAACGGCCTGGCATGCGTACTACAGCGCTGTCATATAAACGCAGATTTTTAAAGACACAATGGAAAGACTTTTGTGTTTATAGTCGGGCTGCTTTCACCTGAACGTGACCTCAGTCACAACACAACAGAACAACATCTATTTAATCGCTCAACCACAACACAATATAAGAGCATTTATGTGATTTTTGAACAGCCTATGATGTTAGCCTTTCCGCTTGTCTGTCATAAACTAACATCAACGCTTGGCCGTCCCGGCTACCAAAACAAAGACACCGAGAAGCTCATCTTTGTCACTTAAAGCTCACAATAACAACATACAGAGGGCATGTGACGTCACTCTCCTTTCTGGATGTGAATATGCAACTAAATCTTTAGCAAAATATGTTTTTCCTGAAGTCTACTAAGGCTGAATTTTGTATCTAGTTCCTCTAATGTTCGCAGTGCTGCATGATTTAACGTGTGGTTAAATCCATTTTTATTTCAACATAAAGTTTTGCAGATAGATTAACCCACTAAAAGTAAACAATTGACTCCTTTCTCACTGCCAGTAGACGAGTCGACTTTTTAGTTATTTTCATTCTTGTGTGTCACGTTTGACGTCATGAAAGTGTAATATGGCAAATGGTAAAAAGCGGTAAAAATGTTACAGTGCTTCATTTTTTATATCTTTTACTTTAGTAGCGCTCACAGCGGCAGTAACCTCTTCTCCTCCAATCAGGAGGCACTCTCTCACCTCACTGTCTTCCCACTGTTGCATGTCTCATTACACCAAAAAAACAACAACTTGTTTTTCACGCTGTTGTCATGCACCCTGGAAAAGTGAAAGCACATCGCACAGAAAAAGGGTGAAAATTTTGTGTTTATGTTTCCATCACTGCTGATTGGAGCTAAGGCTGATAAATACTTGTGACTAGTGCTGGTTGCACCCTTGAAGCCAGATGTTATGTTAGGTGTTTTTCGGTCCACTGTGAAAGGGTTAGAAGCAGCTGGTACGACAACAACAAGCATTTCGAGCTGTTCTGAGCAGCCACACTTGAAGGTGACATGAAAATTGAGACACACGTGGGTTTCAGTGCACGCTCTCTCTCCTGTGAGGGCGCTGTTAGTCTTAGTCTTGTTAGTCTTGCACTTGTTTGTACACATGGAAAGTGGCAGAAATAGTTTTGTGAAGACTTCAGATTATGTGTCAGGAGTTCTGTTTGGAAGGGGAAGCTGTCATATTTTTTCTCTTCATACTTGAACAACTTAGTAATTTGTCTTTAAAATCATATTGAGGAACATATTTGCATCCGTTGCCAGTCTTGGTGGAAATTGGCAAATTTGTCAGATTCATCAAAATGCTTTTTCTGATTTGCCACCTTGAGATAAAAAGTTGAAAAAAATGCTGTTATGATTCAAAGAGTGTGAATTTGAATCAGGTCGGACACAAAACACCTCTAGCCTGGGAGACCAGACCCACATTTCACTTCGCGAATAAATTCCGGGTCACGCTCCATCAGGGATTCTTTGCAGTATTTGTATCCTAGTAGGCGTGGTGTTGTGTTAAGTGTAAAACTATTGGAGCAGCTTTAAACCAATCAGCACTGACACTGACTGTATGACGTGTGCTGTGGTTCCGACTATCTGGAGAAACAGACAGACGTGCTGGAAGGTTAACGCACAATCTGTTTAATAATCCATTAAGTATTTTTGTATTGTGCTGTGATTGAGATTCTGACCTGCCAACAGCAGAAGCCTCACTGATCGGTCTGGCCAAAAATCTGTCTCTGCAGTTCTAAAGACGGGCCTCGTTACCAAAGACTGAGCTGAGCGGGAGGAGGGTGGAGCCAGGCTGACATACATCTGCCCTGAAAGCTTTTACGGTGCTAATAACAACAAGAAAACATGAACATAGTTTGTTGAACAAACGATCAATGCTATTGTTTGACTGTCTCGTTGTCTGATGAAACTTAGTGAGGCCGTGGCAGATGTGACTGATCTGAAATTTAAACAAACGGCTGAATCACTTGATCAAACGGTTGGGAACAGAGAAATCTGGGCTCATTAATCAGCCGAGGTCCCGCCTGTTGTCCAGGGTCACGGTGATGTGACAGGAAGTCGATAGAACGAGCTTGTCCTGAGCTCTGCTACTTTAATCAGTTACACACATCTGCGACAGTCTACTGCAGTTCAGCTGAAGTTTCCAGCAAGGTTTTCTAAAATAATTTCTGATTTCTCAGAGCTGGAATGTCCGAGCCACAGAGGTGCTGTACGAGCTTCTAAAATAAATGAACTGATGAAAATGCAGATGGATTCCTTCCTGCTGTGCTTCAGATGCAACAAGTACACTGACAGCATGAAATACACCGTGCTGCTGAGGATGTATGGAACAACAGCGTTCTAAATAAAAAAAGTGACTCCGTGTCTGACAGGTTTAAAAGCCTCCTGCTGTCACGACCAGTCCCAGACTCCCTCTGCAATGAGTGTGCAGTCTGACCTGGGAGCTGAAACACCACGGGCGGGCTGAGAGTTTTATGCTCCTCCAGCTTCACTGGGACTCAGTGAACGACCTTGAGAGCGGCGGCTCTTTTTTTTTTTTTTGTGGCTGCGACTCGAGTGGGCGTCAGAGTTTAAAGTCATCCTGAAGACGAAACGCTGCAGGGTTACACAAAGACAGAGGAAGAGTCTGCCAGAGTTTCTTTCTTGTTCGGAGACATTTCTGGTTTCACTGTACTAGAGTTCGGAATTAACAAAGTACAAATACTTTGTAAGTATCTGTACTTTACTGGAGTATTTATTTCTCTGACAGCTTTTTATGTTTCCTCTCCACATTTGAACACAAATATCTGAACTCTCTCCTTGCTCCATTTTCCAAACAGACTTGTTACTTTAGTCTGAATGTTTTTGTCTTTGTGTCTGAGCTCAGGACGCTTCACCAACACAAAATGTCTCTGTTTGACATTCTGGGAATGAGACTCAACACTCGGCTCATTTTCTGATGCGTTCAGGAACAGCTCGGACAAATCCTACTGATCTACCAGGGCTGGGCAATACATCAGTTTTGTATGGAATTGTGATATGACGCAAGATATCATGACAGATTTTGTATATCGTTCTATCGTGATATGGTGTAAGTTTATTCATTTATTTTTTTAACCTTTACCCACTTATCCACATTACTGATAACTGTTTATCAAAAAATGTCATTGGATTATTATTTTGTGAAATCACCAAAAGTCATTCTTCCAATACTGTCTCAGTTTGGAGGTATTTCGCCAAACATATTGTAACACTTAATCATTTTATCATCTTAGCTGCTCTCAACCCTTAGAGTGGACAACAAGTTATCAGTCACAACCTACATGATCAATAATTATTGATACTGACTGATATTAAACTTCACTGTAGTGATGGGGTTTTCAGCTGTATCGCCCAAGCCTACATGATGTGAGTTTCAGTTAGCTTTGCACAGAAATGTCCCTCAGAGGTAAACTTCTGACTCTGATACTTGGAGTACATTTCACAGCCTGTACTTTATTACTTTAAATTGAATAAAGAAGTCCAGTCAGTACTTACCCTACGTTTACCTTTTTAGTCTTCTTTACACAAGTATCTGTGCATGTACTATGCTAAATATAATGAAGTGAATGGCATTTACGGTTACAAATCTGTTTTGGTGTCACGTTGTTGAAGTTTGAGCCCTGATCGACATTCTGCTGCCGTTTTCTTTCTGGGATTGAAGCCATAAAGCTGAAACCTTGTTGTGGATGACGTGCGTGTAATGGCTTCTCCTCTTAGTTGTTGATGCATCTCTGCAGCACCACGCAGAGCTCATCACACTCCTCTTCTGCTTTACAGACACTTTACACAAGACTTTCACAGAGAGGAAGAATGCTTTCATCTGTGCAGAGCCGCTCATCAGCCGAGACTTCAGCCTGCAGCGTCTGGGGAAAACTAGCACTGATGCACTTTCATATTTAGGAATAGTGGCAAATGAATAAAACAAGGGTTGTGATCATCAAAGGGCAAAGCGACCATCAAGAGGAACACAAATCAGTCTTTCAGAAAAGTAGTAATTCTACAAATAAAAAGGCAGTCGAAGAAAAAGCAGTAATTACCATATTTACTTCCCGTGTAGTGAGCAGGTCTGTGCTCCAAAAATGACTGCATGACAAGGAGGAAGGAGGCAAAATGTTGCTTTTTTTTCAGCCTACTGTGTTTCAGTCACCATGGAAACTAAAATGCCAAACGCAGCGGCGCTTCATGCAGAGAATGGAACACATCAGGAGTGAAGAGAAGAAAAAAACATCTCATTATCTGTTTCAGAGAAAAGAGAAAATGTGTCAGCAGAATGACTCTGCAGAAGAGCAGCACCGTGACATTATTAAGGCCCATTTTTTGTCTCTTTGCTGTTTCTAAAAGGCTTCATTCCTGCTTCAGTAATCCACTGAGAAACGTGTTGATTTGCAGCAGCTGTCGGCTTTCGCAGCCTCTCATCCCGCAGACATCCTGCTCATGTTCAGTCATTAGGTCTCAAAGTGGTTAAATCAAGTGCAGTGTCTGGGTTGTGGTTGGGTTTGCAGTCTGCCAGTACTAGTGTAGGATGCAGGGTGGTAGGCAGTGAGAGGTCTGCCTGAGAGGATAAACCCAGGGCTTAAAAGTCTCTTCACGTGTCAGACAGAAAACCCTTTAAGGGACGAGCCACCTCTTTTTAAATTTCTTGTTGTTGTTATTCTCCTCCCTCCTGAGTTCCAGACAAGAAGATGGATCCCTGTGCGTGCAGTAACAAGGAAGAGACGGGCAGAGCTCGCCCACCTGTGTGCTTGTTGTGACTTGTTTATTCACCACGTTATGTTATTTTTAGACATCTGATTAGCACTTTGTGAAATTTTAATTTTTTTCAACAGACATTTCATTTAGTTGACCTACTTTTAAGCACATCTGCTTTGTTTGGCACATGCGCCCTGTGGTTTGCTCCTGGCACGTATTTGATTCTAAAATCACATAAAGTGCTAACGTGAGTACGAAAATAACATAACGTGGTAGATAAACAAGTCACAACAAGCACACAGGACCGTTTAGAGTTGTTGGAAAGTTTTTCTGATGACTTTAGGTGGAGGCAGGCTAGCACTTCCCATTGACTACCAGTGTTTGAGCTAAGCTAATTAGC
>JAQLOL010014239.1:0-12079 GCA_029783665.1 Naso thynnoides
AATAAACAGGACAGACAACAGGATTTTATTTATTTTTACATGATTTTTTCACTGAAAGCTGACCGAATCCGACCCGAACCCGAAAATACAATTTATACATTTTTGACCGAACCCGGTACCGTCGGGGTCCCGACGGGCTCGGTTCGGGTAGCCACACTCTAGTGTGCACGTGTGTGTTTCAGTGGACCTGCCAGCTTTTGGTAAATGTGAACCGTTAGGCGTAACGTTACTTTCACTGTGCCGAAATCTAAGTGAAAAAAAAAAAGATGTTCAAGGTTTTTTCTTAGCAAATCTATCGCTCATGTTCCCCTAATGACCCCAAAGCTTCGTCAAAGAGAAAGAAGAGGCAGCGATGCATCTGTGTGTGTGTGTGTGTGTGTGTGTATTTTAGCCTTTATATATCCATTGTAGATAGAGTAGGACTGTATAAGTGTGTTTGTGATGATTATTTGTAAGTGTGAATGTGATTATTTATACACTTTAAACATGTTGCCAACAACTCTTTCGCAGCGACTTCTGCAACCACTATCATGGCAGATGAGGAAGACACAGACGGGGAGGGACAGGGCAGCACACCTGCCAAAAAGAACAGGGTCCATGTCCCCCAGAAGTTCTTGAGTAAATATCAAGAACAGCGGCCATGCTTTCCACCCTCTAAAGTTCCTCATCATGCATTTTGCACAGTGTGCGATAATGATGTGGACATAAGCCACCAGGGAGCTGCAGGAAATATATAAATTAGCCCCGGTGATGTGTGCATATGTGCTGTTAGCCAATTTAATTATTACATTCTTGAAAACAAAAACACCCATTGCAATATGCAAAATAAATTATGACGGTTTTAATTAATTAAATACATATTAAAATATTTTTGAATTAATTTTAATTAAATAAGTATTGAAATGATTCAATGCAGTTAACTTGTGGTTATCAGCTTGTTTAAGCACACATCTCATATAATGAAAGCAAGTGTAACTTATGAGTTTTATTGTTCAATGTTAAAATGTCCAGTGCAGTGCACATGATATTTTGGAGTCAGGTCAAATTGTAAAAAATGTCTATCACTTAATTTGTCGAAACAAGAACTATGAACAAGTGTGTGTGTGCGTGTGTGTGTGTGTGTTAAGCAAAAGTCTGTGAAAAAAGCCGCACAACACAAGTGGTACTCAAAATATTTCGCCAAGCTTGGCGGGTCTGAACCTGGACTCAGGATAATCCTGCAGCTCCTTTATCAGCAGGTGAAATTCTCCTTCTTGTTTCTGTCTGGATCTCAGGACTTAACTGACCCAGTGACTTTTTTTTTTTTGTTGTTCCAAGAAGGAGAAAGAACCACAAACTCATCTCTACTGCTTGACGACTCCATTTTGCTTTGTACTGCAAATTTACAAAATAAATAGGAAAATAAACACATCTGACTCAGTGTGCAAGATTTCTGTGCATGACGATTACGGATTTAAAAAATATCCGGAATAAAAAGGGACTCGGCGTGCACAAACCCTGTCCCAGCAGGCCGAGAGGTTCAAAAGCTAGCGGCTCACTACCAGTATGTGATTATCCCACCGTTTGATCACTGAACACAGCATTTGTGGCAAAATTATGGAGAGAGGTTTAGTTCATTGGATTTCTGTATCTATGAAACATTCTGAAAACTGTGATTCTTCAAACATGTTGGTTTAAGTAATTGGATGTTTTCACTGGTTTTGTCAGCATGGCACGAGGTCCGCTCTAACAGCCAGCTCACACCCACAAGTGTTTCATGGAGCATTCCTTTTAAAGGGAAATGATATTTCCCATACAGTCAACATCCTCCTTTAAAGCAGCATAATTTCATCCGAACATCTCAAACTATTGCCGTGTATACGTCCGAGAAACACAGAGCAACCTTATCATTCATTTGGATGCACGTTTGTGTCCTCACGATGGATGAATGAATGTTTGTCGGCGCCTTCTCACTTCAGGTTGATGACAACAGTGAGAGGAAATCAAGACTGTAAATGTGTTTTTGATTATGTTCTCTCGGAGGATAATGTCTTTACTTTAACCAATCATGCCTTCATCAAGGTGGTGTGGGTGTTTATACGCACAGGGAAACAATGACGGCAGTGATCGATAATGTTGTTTTGCACACATCCTCATTATGACTCTTCAACACACAGAAAACAGACTCAGAAATCATTTTAACAGCAACATGGATTGACTGTGATGGACTTGCACCGAAGATCAGCACAGTTTGCTTCCCACCGTGTGTAATTTATCAAAAACTGAACACGAAAATTAGCATGATACAGGTCAAGTCACTGATGCTTTTCCACCCACGCAGTCGGCATCTTCGTTCTCGCTGACCATGTTGTTCAAGAAGTCGGGCGCGTTGCTGACGCTCAGTTTTTAGCAATAGCAATGCGCCATGTTCAGGCGCACCTGGCTTTTAACGGGGATGAGAATGGTTTAATCCATGTTACGCCCAAAACACGTCTATGATTAATTAAGGAACTAAATCCATCTCCTTTGTGTCGTACGCCCAGATTATGCACCGTATAAATAGCGAAGCGCACTCAGACACACCCCAGTTGAACAAGGGCGTAGCGCTCATGCAAAAAAAAAAAGGAGAAATTTCAAATATTGTGGTGTTGCAGTTGTTCTGGCCTTTGCTTTATATTCTGTAAACTTATGAAAATATCTTTGTTTGGTACCGAACCCTGAAAAAATCATGTCATCGGCATTTTAAGGTGTTCTTCAGTGAAAATTAAAGTAATGATGTAAAAATGATCAATCCCTCCAATATTGCAACTTATATCACAATCGCAAATATCAGTTCAAATAATTTCATGTAGATATTTTTTCAGAATCCTGATCGTCAAAAAGGGCCCTGAAGCCACTGACTTTAAAGGTGAGCTGATTCATTCATGATGTAACTCCTGTATTGAACAACGTGTAAGGAAACATTCCACCTTAAAAGATGCATCTGAGCGGCTCAGTGAATGAAACGATCTTTTTTCTTTAATTAAACTCATGACAAATAACCGACGTTAAAAGGCAGCAAAGCGTCCTTTGGTTTTGAAATGCTACAGAAACATTACGGTTAGCATTTAGCCTCGGCGCAGATTATCGGCTCAGTGGTTAACAGCAGAGCGACAGCCTAACGAGCCGCGCTGCAGCGGCGAGCGGACGGGCAGGTCTCACCGCGAGCCGCTGCTCCTCACAAGTCTGAAAACTTTGTGACTGATACACAGACAAGCGTTAAACTGACCACATATTTAAATCTCCTAGCAACTTGTCCCGGGTGAACCCCGCCCTCTATTGGCTCCACCCCCCTACGACCCTGCAAAAGATGAGCGGTTATGGAAGAAAAAGTGAATGAATGATTGGTAACATTCTTGCCAAAAAAAAAAAAAAAACATAAAACTTTGCCTGCGTGTAGCTCCGCCCTCTTGGGACCCTTTGGGACACTTGGTACCCCAACGAAAGAGCCACCAAAATGGCACGGTATGGTTATTTGGTACCTTTTTGACAGTAGAAATGACAAAAGAAGCGTCCCATAACCTATCAAACCCAACCGTAACGGGGCCTAAGAGTCAGTAGCCCAGTCTGAAATGTGAAGTGCCCCCGGCTGAAATGAAAAGGAATAAAACAAGTTGGCCAAACAAATGAAAACCAGAGACTGTTCTGACAGTATTTTGCAGAGATCTGTCTCCACCACAACATCCTGGGTCATGAGTTCAACGCGTGGACCATTTCCCAGGCTTCACTGTGTCTGCACTGATGCTCCGGGCTCGAACGCTGCTGACGAACTGTTTACCATATTCTCCTCACTTCATCATCATTCTTATAATAATTATAACAATTATTAGTATAATAAGTATTTTTTAAAATGCTGTTCTACTTTAAATTTAGGCTTTTTATGTTTTGTGTGTAGTTGTAGAGCGGAGCTTTAATTTTCGTGCACAACCCTGTGTTGTAAAGGACAAATCAATCACCCTGATATTTTTATGACTGATTGATTTAATTTAACTGTTTCTGGATCTGGCCGGATGAAACGGAGCGTTTAATCAGACTGAGACGTCTCCGGCTCTGAGGGAGGTGTTGTGTGGAAACAGGAACAAAAGAAATCTCCTGGGAAACCAAAGAGGACAGGAGAGTAATAAAAAGTGGGCAGGGCTGGGTCAAGGGAAGGCCCAGCTGGAGTCCCTTCACCGAGCCTGTTAAAAAACACACTCAGCCTCTTGCCTCTCCGACGTCTCTTATCGCTGAGCTGTTTGTTTGTTTTGCTTCAGTTTCCTTTTCCTGTTTCTGTTTGTAGAAGACTCAGTATTGTGAAAACAGCATGCTATATGGTCGGTGAGTAGTTGTGATTTATTCATTAATGCTATTTATATCACCCTTATGTGTTTTCTGACCACGTGCCAGTCTGTAGTTTCAAAGCAGTCCTATAGGGCCTCATTTGCCTCCTCACAGTCCTGCTGGAGACAGGCTGGCTTTGAACTGCAGCAACACCACGGGCTCTGCTTTCATCAGGCCGGGCGCAGCTCACACGCAGCTCTACGTTTCGGGCGCAAGTTTTTGAAATTTGGTGAACACAAACGCAGGCGCAGCCCGGCACAGCGGTAAAGCAGGGGTAATACGCAATTAGGTTTGTCACAGCTGATGTAAACCTGGCAAATCAGATCTGCTCCCCCCGTCCCCTTTGAGACCGCTGTGATGCTGCACACTGTCGGTCCCGGCTGGAGGAGCAGCTGACAGGTGCTCAGGAGGAAACGGACATACCTGTCCAGGAGGTTCAGGCTCGTAACCACAGTTTCTTTGTAACAGCACTGATGAGTGAAGAGCGATGTGCTCGTGTCGTCACTGACGTTGTGGCGCTAATAAATAAATGGCATCAGAAGCTTTTCATGTGTATATTTACTTTCCAATGATGCGTTAAATGGCTCAAGCTGTCGTCCATGAGTGACGGCCGTGTCACACATCGTGGCTTTGCACAGCTGGGTGGATCGCTGACACAGCAGGTTTTTAAATCGGTACCTCTTTGTGTAATGTGTTTTCAATTTAGGCGTATTTGTAGTTAAAGCAACAATATGCAACTTTGACCGTGACCTGTGGCTTATAAAAAAAAAAAACAACAACTGAAAGATGCACGTTAGCATGTCCCACAAAACAGCAACTTTGGTGAAACGGGTCATATTTTACAGAGAAAATGTCCTCTGGTTTTCCCTCTCATGTCCTGTGACTGCTCTGTCTGTCTGTCTGCAGCCTTTTGTTTAGCCGAGCTGTCACGAACAACGACCCGCTGCTGCTGGTTCAGTCTGCAGGCAGCCTACATGCTGCTTTCAGGAACCTCCGTGAATCACAGAGTTCAGGCAGAGCAGTCGTAGGACATCAGAGGGAAAACCAGAGGACGCTTTAACCTGAGCTGCCTGATAAATGACAATATGTAAAACAGGTGAAAGTTTTGTTGAAGATGGGAAAAATAACCCAAATGATGGACCGAAGGCCACATTAATTTAATTCTAAAAAAAAAAGAATTCTGACTTGTCTATCTAAATACAGGTGCTTGTACGTCTGGTCCTGCCTTATGTCGACGGTGGCTGCGTTAATTCAATCTTTATTCAACCTCAAAAGTCAATTGAGAGCAAGCTGTCATTTACAGTGACCTCGAGAACAGACATCACTTTATAAAGTAGAAAAAATTAATGCGAGATGAGAGTAAAACACCTGAATACAATGACCAAAACACTTCAAGGACAAATTTGTAATTACTTTTAAAACAATGACCGCTGCGTCATGACGAGCATCTACTGCCTGGCTGAGAGCCAGCTCATTATTTTAAATGATTAACTGAAATTGAAGGCTGTATTCAAAATGAATGTTTTTTTATTACTGAAAAAACTTAAAAAACGAGAATAAAATTGCAACGCACCAGTGCGTCTTTACCAACACGCACACACCGGGTTCATGTCGGCCCATGACAGCAGCATCTTGGTGCAGACGTTAACGAGACGAGGTTGTAACTGAGGGATAGAACGGTACATATCGCGATATCGTGGTATCAAAAGTTCCTCCATACCATTGTGGACACGTGATGGTATCAAATGGTTTTTTGGGGGGGGGGAACCATCGACCATTGCAGCTTTTTCCTCATCACGCACTGAGGAAGGAACAAAGTCTGAATCATGGACTGTGATGTTTTGAAACAAAACAGAGGCAAGCTACAGCATGTCTGAAGCGTTTTCCAAACTTCAGTGTTGAGTAAAAAACCTGCATGTGTTGCAGAAATGAAGGAATGCTGTGGGGGGGGGGGGTGAAACACTCATCGTCACCGCAGACACACACAGTCAGCCGGCTCACGGAGGAAGAAGGAAACAGAGAAAAATGCTCGTTAAGCTGATGGAACGACCAAAAAGACGACACAGGCAGGAAATGACGGTCGGTCAAAGTCGACAGCTACCTGGTGGCCGCAGAAAAAGGAAAGAGCACAGGATATGAGCTGGGTCATTTTTAAATCACTACTCCATGATCAATTTTCCTCTTTGCCAAAGACAAGTCATGTGATTATTTCTGCACGTTTATAAAGGAAACAAAGCGATGTGTAAAACAACTTCAAACAAATGGGGTAATAATAAGCAGCATTTTTTCCAAGTCTGGATTTTTAAAACATTCTTTTAAAATATCACAATAAATTTCTTACTGTGGACTTGAGACTGAGGAATTATTGTGCGGTGAGATTTTATTTTCTCATCCTTTTTATTTGCTGTAGCCTGACTTGACCCACTAGGTGGGATTTGAACAGTGGCTCTTTGTGCATCTTTGGAATTGCATAAAAAAGTTTTGGTGTTATATATATATACATATATATTTTTTTTATTTTTGGGTGCAGTCAACACAATGGTGCACAGGAGAGTTGGTATGTTAAGAGTAACACCGCTGTCGTCTCTCATAGGTGACAAAAGCCTTGGCATGATGAGACTGTAACTTAGCAACAGCAGTGTCTTTTTATGTCACATGCCACTGCCTCATCGGCTGACGGTGGAATGTTAACGTGGTGTTAAGGCTGGACAGTCGAGACGTTCACTGTTCGTGTGCACCGCCTTTTCATTCACAAAAACACGTGATCCTCCCACTTATCTCCATGTTCCGTGTGAGCATCGACACAAACAAACAAACAAACAAACACTGCTCGCCTTGAGCGTCGCTCAGTGTTCTTCGATCCCGGGAAAGAAAGCGCTGTGAAGCAGAGCGGCAGTGAGAGAAAAATGAAGGCGTCCACTCGCTCGCTGTGACTCCTCTGGACAATGACCTGCTGTGCTCACCTGTGGGCTCAGTGCTGTGAACAGGGGGCTTGTGTGACAGCGGCCTTGGTGGGTTCTAATCACACACACAAAAGGGGAGGAGTCCGGTGCAGCGATCACACTGAATTTCTCTTCATTTGTGCTCCTGTACATTTCTTGTAAAGTGATTTAAACAACAGGACTCCCATGTGGCGTCTTCAGCTACATTACACCTGCTGAACATGCCGAACATGTGAATCTGCATGGAAATGATTATACAGGAGAGTTCACAAAGTTCCTTCCAACATTTCCATTTTTTTAAAATAACAACAGCCTTGTTCATTATTTGCTGGCTGCAGAGTCTGGCAGAGCAGCTTGGTAATCCCTGCTACCTCTGATGAGCCCTGCAGCACTGTAACGATCTCACATCCCCTCGGCAACAACCATCCCATTATTTCTGTTATGCAGTTAAAGCAAATTTACTGTTAATGGCTTTGATATTGGAGGTATTGTTGTTATTCTGAGACACAACAGATCTCACCAGATTACAAAGGAGTGATTCAATTATTTTTATATTATTTTATGCAATTTTTTTGAGTCAATATATTGTGATTTTTAAAAGATTTAAAGATTTTTTTTTATTGTTGCTGGGCTGTTTAAAACGTGTAGCGACGTGTAGGCTTGTGTGCAATAAAAGTTAATAATTAAAATTAGAAAAAAAAAAAAAAGAAAACAAAACCTGACTACAAGGAAACATATTTTAAAACAAGTCACTAAATAAACTGTACAGTATAACTGTCAGGGAGCTCAGGCATGTTGGAGGAGCTCTGCACCATCTTCCTTTGTTATATTGCAGCCTCAGTTTTATTACTCCTGTCTCCTCAGTGTCTGTCCATTTTGAAAGATGGATCCCACTTTTGCTCCTCCTGATACTTCTTTTTTTTTGTTGTTGTTATTATTTTGTTTCCTTTTGTGGCACAAAGGGTCAAAGGATAGAGGTTGTCATTTTGTCGAGGTGGTTCATATTGCAAAGCCCTCTACGACAGAGGAGCACCGACACTCCATCCTCTGTGTATCTCGTCTGTTGTTGATTTCTTTTAACCATATGACTTCATCTCTTTTTTTATTAGATAAGCTAAATGCAAATGATGATTTTATTATGACTGCAGAAGCAATATTTTAAAGCATATTTATAATCATTTATAATCGTCATCACAATATTATCAATTACATCAGCTGTTTTCTTTATAAATTAGAGCTGAAAACACATTTCAAACCCAAATTCAAAGTAGAGCAACATTTTGCAGCTCTAAGGCCACATTCGGACGAGAGCAGCAATCCTAAAATCAGAAGTTTTTCCTTTGCGTCTTCAAAAAAATCTGTTTACATGAACATCAAAAGTGCTGTAGTTTGCATGCCAGGCCAGTAGTTGGCGTTGTAACCATGTAATGACATTATGTTGGCGCTCACACATTCAGCCATAGTTTGACTTCTGAAATTATTCTGCAAACACTTGGATTCGCATCAGTAACAGTTTGCAGTTTCAGGGGCGCCAGCACGCTGTCGTCATGTAAGAGGGAAAAAAAGGATTTCCTTTGATGCAAAAACTTGTGCCACGTAACGCCGCGTAACGCCGCCAACGCCGCGTTCAGGCACAGCATCAGCAGGCCAACAGGCTCGTACTGACATTACTAACATGCTCATGTTTAGCACACTCAGTGTTTTTTATGTTTGTTTTTAGAAATGATTAATGGCAGGAGTATCCTTAAAAAGGTGTTGTAACTCAGCAGAGTCCAACATTTAGCTGCCATCCATAAATGAAACTAATTTCCATCTAAATAAACCAAATTGAATCAGTTGACTTTGATGTTATGTCAATGTAAATGTTATTTCAGTTCTATATTTTTTTGCCTTATACTGAATTGAAATATTATTTATTTAATGCTGCTCACTTACAGATATCTAACAATGTAAAAATGATTTGTTTACAAACCTGCATTCAACAAAAAATACAACCATAAAAATTAAACCCAATATGCTTTTTTATGATTTAAACAAACTCTTGTCTAGTACATCAGGGGTTCTGACGAATTTTCTGGTTTTCAGTTTTTGTTTCTACATTTTACAGAGTTGCTGATTCAACTCTGTGTTAAAGGTGGGACAAAATATTAATACATCAATATATCATGGCGATAGACAGATATTTTTATTAAAATATGAAAACAGCTTCACTTCTTGATGACTCCTCACGGTGGCGCTTATGACATGAATGTGGGTACCATGAACCGAAATTAATTAGCCAAAGAAGAAGTTGACAGCGAGATAATGACGGACAGCAATGACAAGAAGTTAAGTGACGCACCGGCCACTTTCAAGTCTGAAGTCTTCACACACTTTGACTTTTACAACACTGATGGGACAAACAACATTTCTGTGTTCATGTGTGTATTTATGCATTTCATATTCCTTAGCTGGACAGATATCATTGACGTATTCTCATATATTTGTCTTGCAAATAATTGTCGTACAACATAAGAAATTACAGAATGGAATTATCCTGATATTATTATTGTGGGACGCACATATCATATCATGTCGTGAGTTATGCTGCGACCCCCCCCCCCCAACACACACACACACACGCACACACACACACACACACACTGTGTGCTAATTTGGGAGCACGTAGTTTGTTGTGCTGCTGAATCACACTGAGGGGTGTCATTATCAGAAAACTGTCTAAGTGTAAACTTGTTGGACGAAACATTGAGCACATCCTTCTGGAGCAGTTTGAGCAAAAAACCCAACTTTACAAAATTCATAAGGGAGAATTATGCAGCCTCTGTTTTAAATGGACGGGCATCACGAATTGAGAAACTTGTGTATATGCACAGTAAAGATCTTAAATCAAAATAATATTTGCCCATTAAGAAACTGAGCCTACATAATCCTGCAGGATGTGTGCACAATTAGAAGAAAACAGCTTTTTCTGTGCCTTCACGATTTGAAGAAAATGTGTGCGAAGGCAAATAAAAGGCTTCTACGTGGACAGGAAAAAATCCACAGGAGCATTATTGTGGCAGGGACGGCATATTGTTTTCAGTGTAGGTGACGTGTAAAACAATTTTAATGCAAATATTACAATTAGAAAAGATGTAACTACACAATGAGTTTGAATCTACAAGGTTCAAGGTAATTAATGCATCCAAGGAAGTGAAACTTTGTTGTCCTTCAAACAATACAAGGAGAAAAAAAAAATATACACAACATACACATGCACAACAGCGGTGATAAAGTTTCTCTTTATTTTGTCATTTATAATCTACTCATCCTTTGCAGGATCACAGAGGCGCCACGGCCAGTCCCAGCTAACAGTGGGCGAGGGCGGGACCTCACAAGTTCTCCGCAGGGCAATTCACACTCACATTTACTCCTACGACCAATTTAGAGTCACAAGTTAACCTGCATGTCTTTGGACTGTGGGAGGAAGCCGGAGCACCCAGAGAGAACCCACGCAGACACGAGGAGAACGTGCAAACTCCACACAGAAAGGTCCGACCTCAGCCGAGCCGAGCGTCAAACCCAGGACCTTCTGCTAACTAACCACTAAGCCACCGTGCTGCCTGATGTTTGAAATCTTCACATTAAAGTTGGATATGAAAGAAAAACTGTCCATCAACTTTAACGACTTTGAGCGCCAAGCATCACTGATGTAAAACTCAGAGTCCTCCTCGCCACTTCCTGCTGGACGGTGATCGAGGAGTGAACTGCTGCGTTAAACGGAGAAGAATATTACACACTTCTGTTTTTAAAACTAACTGATACCTTTGTGGTCATTTTGGTGAAAGTAACACAAAAGTACTGTAATCAGAAACTTATTTATTCACACAGAAAGTAATATATTAGGGTAACTAATTACTTTCAAATGAAAGTAACTTGTAATATTTAATATATAACATTTTGGAAGTAACTTGCCCAACACTGACACACAACACTACAGATAGATAACTGCAGCCAAATTATAATATGGTGTGGGCTAACTGATTTATCATAATCAGGACTGAAAAAATTAACTAAATCAAATCATAACTGACGTCTCGTGATCAGTAAACTGAATCAAAACGTTAACAATTTTAACATATATACATCAATTCGTACGTGAGTGTATTATTTTATAAAATAAAACTGATAAAGCACAGCCACACCTGCGTCTGGACGTGCGAGCGTGCGCGGAGGCTCAGTTCTGTGGTTCTGTTAAACGTTCACAGTGACGAGGAAGATACCTCCGAACTTTGCTATTAGTTCAAAATGAAAGAAGAAAAAAATCTTGATTCAAATAAGGACAATTTAAGTGTCCGTGCTGATCAGTTTATGTGCCTACAAAAAATTTTTGTCACGTATAGACGTCTCTTTCACAGCGTTTACAGAAAGAAGTCTTTTTGGGCCAAAGGGCATCACGTGACCGACGCAGTACCACAGTTTGGCCAGCGTGTCTTTTCGGCTTCAAAATCCAGAGTGCTCCCTGCATCCAGTTCTCTTAAAGAACCTGTGGAATGGAGGACAGAGTGTAATTTGCTTCTGTACATTGACGTTTATCCGGCCTCTTGGTAGGAACTTGATATTGATCAACATTTACAGTAACAACTGAACAGGTTATCCGCGATGGAGCTGATCCATGCCAAAAGCTTGTGTCTGTATTACTGGAAAAGAAAAACAACAGAGAAAGAATTTTCATTCGCCAAAAAAATTAGAAACCCCCCCTGAGTGCAGGATGAGTCATCGTAAAATTGAAAACATTTTCCAATCAGACAAAAGACCAG
>JAQLOL010014240.1:0-12078 GCA_029783665.1 Naso thynnoides
CACCTGACTGACTACACAGGAACATGACACACAGCACACATTTGCCCTGTATTACTCCATGTCTGTGGAAAGCGATGGAGATACTTCCAATGATCGGTTTCCTTCTGGGAAGAACACAGCATGTGGCCAAGTGCATTATAGGGAAAACAAAACAAAACAAAAAACAGCTGACCTCAAAGTTACGAGTACTTCACAACCTTCCTAGAAATGTAAAGGAGTTAAAAGTAAAATATTTGTCCTTGAAATAAAGTGGAATGAAAGTAATAAATATCTAAAAAAAAAAACAAATACTCAAGTAAAGTACAGGTATTCAAAAAATGTACTTAAGTACAGTATTTAAGTAAATTTACTTTGTCATGGTTCACCACTGTTGATACCCACAGTTGCAATATGAAGCTTAGAGAACAACAATATTAGCAGGAACAACAATTTCATTATCGATTATATTTTTCAAAAAAAAAAAAAAACAGACACAAATGTCATTATTAACATGGACTGATCTCAGTGATTTCCAGAACTTACAGTATGGGAATATGAATTCTTTTTCTGTTCAGCTGAAATGCATTAAGCATTTTAAGGGTTGAGAAACTTGGAAAATGTGTTTTTTGGACGCAACATTTGATGCAGCATGACGGCGAGAACACTATTGGGCGTGTCCCGCCCTGCGAGCCTCTGAGCCTCTGAGGCTCAAGCTGTTTCTCTAGCTTTCCCTTCAGCTCGTCCACTTGAGTTTGGAGCCCATCCAGTTTGCTGTTAATCACAACAGGACTCACTTAGGCATAATCACTATGCAGAAGAGTGTTTCAGAAGTCTTCTAGACCAGCCAAAAAAAAAGTCAAAAGTCCTTTAACATTACTAAAGGTATTTTAAACGTAGAGTTTCTGACTGCATGACACAGAAAGTCCAAAAAAATAACAAAATCAGATCAAGCAGGTAGAGCTGCCAGTAGAGGCTATTTATTTTTGTCTGATCGCAAATTTTGCTTCCTCAGCACTTTGTCTTGGAATTTTAATACATTTGATTTCTCTGAATATTTCCCCATTTCATACGCTCCATGCAGTTCTAAAGGAATGAGCTCTGTTTTATTCAGAGAAGGAAAAGAACAGAGCCAAGAAGCTGTGAGGCAGGCGAATCAACCTCCCTCTGAAAAAAGCACTCTTCAAATCACATACATCAGCTTTTCATTACAGCAGCCCTCAACCATTGTCACCTAATTTCTGCATAAATGTGAATGTGTGGGTGACAGTCATTTATTCCAACCTGGCTGCGTTGCCTGTAGCCAGACAGAAATTTAAACTGAGAAAGATGAGGTATTATTAACTTGACAATGATAATCAGACCTTGCCAAGTTTGCACATTCTTCACTCTCACACACAGGCATTAAGCTTTTATCCTTAACTCACATCTTATCTGTTTTTCCACTTAAGATATTGCTCTCTTAAAGCACTCATTGCTTCTCTGGCCTTTTACTGATCAACTTGTAGTTCTACTAACTCGGTCATTGTTTCCTTATGTCACTGCAAACATACATGCATGCACAAAAATGCACCACATAGACCCACATTTGAACCTTGTTTCTGAACATCGGCATGCCAGTGATAAGGCGGCAAAGCCAAATGTTTAGAAACCCTGATCCACAATGTCTCGGTAACGCCTCAGCAACGTTTAGAGCAGCATTCCCAAACCTTCATACATATGCATAGGCTGATTACCACCTCTCCTTTTAGGTAAACATGCAGCCCAGCAGTCACAGGCTGACACACTGCAGATACACCCTCATATGATCTGGTACACACACAGACTTAACATTCATTTTCATACAGAAAAACATGACAAAAAGACAGAAATCTACACTGACATCTTTGCACATGCATTTTTAGATGTTATGGAAAAGCCAGCTGTGTTGGATCAAAAGGATAAATATTTTTCCCTTTCGTGATTTAAAAACTTAACAAATTAATTAAAATAGGTTAATAAATATTGGTTTGTGTACAGGTAATATGTCTTGTATACATTTCACAAATGGGAAAATTTAAAAACATTCAGCTGTCAGGAACACTACTGTCCTCCAGGAGTGTTCCAGTCTTGAATTTTTTTAAAGAGCCAATGAAACGGATGTCAGAGTGACATTTACATGTGAATTTATGTATATCTTGTGAAAACTTTAAGCTAGGGTGGGATGTGTCGCATGTAATGCTTGGCGTTTACAGCACCCAGTTGCACTGAATGGGCATTATGCTGCCCACGAAATTTAAATTTGACATCATAAACATGGAGAACAGCGATGAAGAGAGCCTTCTCTCTGCTGTGGAGGACTTCTCACCAACACCATCGCCAAATCCAGCCGATTTTAATGACTTAGACGGGGAAAGGGAGGAAGAAGAGCCACAAGGGTTTGGAGTGAGGCCGTACAGGTTTGAGCCACTCTCCACAGCCGGCAGTGCTGCTGAGCCAGAACGCCGTCAGAGAGAGCGAGAGAGCTGGCTCATTCCCTGCGACGTGTGGTTCTGCACAAGGGGGTTGATAACTGACAGTATTTATATGACAGAGGGTGGGGGGACAGAAATGTTCGAGAATGAATTTTATTAGATGCAAAATTAAAATATGTTAAAATACACTCCCTAGTGAAGGATGAGTCATCATTATTTTTAAAACGTTTTCCAGGGAATGCTTTAACTGTACAATAAAATTAATCAACACTGCATAACTACTTTTGGGTCATTGTTGGATCATATATTGTCATACAGGCAAGGATAAGACCAACACATATCTGATTTAAAAAAAACAACAACTAAAAATCGATTTTTTCATTCATGGGGACTTTAAGGTCTATCATCAACTAGGCTGTTCAAATCTTAAAAATATACATTGGAGGAGAGAGGACAATGGAGGCTGACAGTAATATCTGGAGCGAGGAAAGGCGTGCGTGTCCTGTACCGACACCCTCCACTGGAAGCTCTCTCCTCCCAACTGAAAATCTCTCTCTTGCCTGTTCGCTGCAGATGCCCCAGTGGACTGTAAATGGAGCGGGTCTTTCAAATTTTTGTGGACACTGTAGTCTCTCCCAGACTCTTGGAGAGGGAGGGTGAGCAGAGGATGATCAGGTGGTTTTCATCTACAGCTTCACAGCTGTTATTCACCTACTTTTGTGCCCTTCAGGTCAGTGGCAAACTAAAAATTGATTCTATTTAAAGGACAGTATTACATTTTTGGCATCTTAAATTTATTTGTCAAAGTTTTTGAAAAGAATAAAAGTCAAGGTGGGCAATGTATCTTTGGTGTCATCGCACTACAATGCCATAATCTTTCAGCATTTTGTACTTTAGTTGATCTGAAAGAACATTAGACTTCTGCTCCTCTCACTGGCTCTGTATTCAGACCGTCACAGGGTTTTTCAGTAAGTCACAGTCATTTCTGCTCTACGTTGTGCTTCTTAGCGACAAGTAACGTCAGTACGAGTGGTTTTGCCTTGCGCTCTAAAACTCCTTTCTGTCTGCAGGCGGCACTGCTGCAACTTTCCCTGCAACCGTTTGGTCTCATCGTGAATCTTTAGCGTAAACTAGACTTGAAAAAGAGAGCGACAACAAACGAAATAAAATGTTAGCCTGAGCAAAAACAGGGAGGGGAAGGTGCAGCAGAGTATAGCTTGATTTCTGAATGTTGCTCACCCCAATTGCATCAGTCAACGAATAACCTTGACTGTGAAGATTTCTTATTCGGCAAAAAAAAAAAATATCATCATAATGTCCGTGCACCCCATTCCCACCCTCTAATCTGAGGGAGGGAAACAAGAGATGTTGTGAGGAAGCAGACTGCACTGTTTGTGCTTCATGCTCATCTGCATACATACACACAGCCTTGTTCAGCTATCTTTATGTGGCCCTGTGGATGACAGTTTATTTTCTAGAACCTTAACCCAACCTTAACCATCCCAACTCAATGCCTAACTTGGACCCTTATCCTAACCCTAACCATACCCCAGTACTAACCCTAACCCGAAAACCAAGGCTTAACCCTGAAGCACTCATTTAAAGGTTTGGGGCCCGGCATTTTGGTCCTCGAAAGGTGGTTGGACCCCACAGGCATGAGCTCAAAGTTTTCGGACCTCATAAATGTAATAAAACAAGACTACACACACACACATAGAGCTCTCTTTTTAATTTCAAAGTTTTACAGAACCACACAAACATATAAACAAACACATAATCTCCGACACACACAACTGCACCTAACCGCCCAAACACACAAACTAGTAAAGCTACCTTCTGTTTCCCAGACACACACACACACAGAGCTTTCCCTCCATTCATATGCAGACAGAAGCCTTCTCCATCACCCCCACTGTTGTTTTCATGTACGTTTACGGGGCTCATAAACAGGTTTTATATAGTCAATATGGCAGACTGTGTCTGGTACACTATGTCCTCTACTCACAACTTCAGATTGTCAATATGACATTTAAAACCTCTGTAAATACACTCCAACCACTCTGAATCAAGTTTAACTGCCATGGTACATTATAGAAATAGAAACAGACATATAGAAAATATCCAATTTCCCTCATATCCAATATGGCAACAAGCTTAGTCTACCAAAAGTAGCAGTTAATATCAAATTAATTCATATTTTGCTATAGAAATAAAGAAATATCTACGTTTTCCTAACTGGTGGATCTTTGTTGACTCACAGAAAATGTATAGACAATTGCTAGCCTTAACATTTAAAACACTTTATGTCTGTCTCTCTTTTACCTCCCAGATGTGATCTTAAAAAAAAGCCCTGAATTGGAACTTTTCACTCATAATTGCCTCACTTGCCCTGTCTAGACACAGATTCAGAGCAAGATCCACACAAACACACATACAGAGCTTCCCTTGCTGGTCTTCGAGTAGTCCCTAAGGAGACTCTACTGTTGGAAGGTAATTGGTTTTCAACCTCCACAATACTACAGTTCCTCCCTCCCATCCCTTTCTCTCTCCGTCTGGCAGTCTTTGTCTCTCTTGGTCTCTCTTTAAACGTGTCTGACGCTGCATTTTGTAGCAGATTCACTAATTGTAAGCACCGGGCATTTAGTCTGTGTGTCAACAGAGACATAAAACCCTGTTTTAGCACAGTTTACAGCTATGTAAGCCTACAGGTGATTTAGTTTTACAACTTAACAGTATTTTCTGGCTTTGTCATTAGTGAGCCATTTAACATTCATGCTAATAAAAGAAAGTGACTTAAGGAAAAATTAGTTAGAGCCTCGACAGTCCATCTGTTCTGCCCCTGTAGCCCTGGCCCAGTTTCTGCAGCGTGGAGGCAGGAAAGAGAGAACGAGCAACGCTACACTTCATACACAGTTCTCCTTTTAGCAAGCTGACTGCAAAGTGGCTTTAAATGGTCTCACACATGCACCCAAAAAATGTTGTGGTGATGCAACTACATTTAAATGTCTGCATAAAACAATGCTTGCATGCACTCGTACATATAGAGCGAGCACATACAGAAACACAAACAAACACAGTTACCCAGAGAGTTACCCAGTACTCATCAACTGATCCTTCACCTACTACAGCAAAACTGTCCGGTTTGAAACTTTGAATATGTTTCCCAAATCCCATATGAGTCAGAAACCATGACAAGCTCTGCATCCCTGTCCAAGCAGCCTTAAATTACTTCAAGAGTGACTAAACCCCTGAACCACTTTTTCAGCTGTTTTGTATCTCTACTGTTTATGATTGATTCAGGTGTAAATCTTGACATTTTAGAGCAAATAAAATGAATTTTACATATTCAGTCATAAATGTGTGTAGTGACTGCCCTCTACTGGTTGAAAGTCGGATTGCAAACAAATTTTCCTATTAGTTGATTATTGGATTGGTGACATGTCTGGTGGTCGCTTTTGTCACAAACCAAGCTCCGCACCTCGCCCCCTCTAAAACAACCAACAGCTCACGACTAGGAAAACTGTGGTGAGAGGAGACACACCCAGTCACTCTAATGATACTATTTCACACACCCTCCCACGCGTCGCCAAGGAAACCGTACACACATACATGCGAGCACACCAACAAACACACACACTGCCATAGATTAGCGAGATAAAAGCTAAATTTATGATCACTGAGTTTCCCAAAGCCTAAACTACGTTACTGCAAACCCCCCCACCTTGCTGTGCAGGATCTCTGCTCTGCTCGACTGAGTGAGAGGGGCCCGGAACGAATAATGTTAACCCGACCCAACAAAGAAGTAACTGAAAGATTTTTGAACAAGGCAGAGGCAGGCTGCAGGGAGGGAGATCGCATGTACGAACCGTTCTCCAAAAATTAAGTGTTGAGTTAAACCCAGATGTGTTAAAGAAATAAAGAAGTAACCAGAGTTAAGTTTCACTTTCACTTTCTCTCTCTCCCAAGTCTGGTGGAGAGAGGCCGGCTCCTTATCAAATCAACTGTGGACACGTGTGAAAACAAAAATATGCTAACAGCTAAATCTAACTACAATCACTACACTCAAACTATGCAATTCTCCTGGTCTGCTCTCAGTAAAGCCCCGCCTCCTAGTGCTGCCTGAATTGATAAATTTTTCACGTGCTAGATGCATTTTTGAATTTCAGGAATGATGCACGTCAGCCAAAACTCTGGGGGTTCAGTTACACTTTAATAAAACATGTTTGCTGTCTGAACTGCTGAAGGTAATGATTGCAAATTTTCCACTGTGGGACTAATAAAGGATAATCTTACCTGATCCTGGCCCACCTGCTGTTTTCCATGTAACACACTGTGATACATTATACAGAATTCAGGTTGCGTGACGGTTCAGCTTGTCTTACATTTAAAATTTTTCTAACTGTTTTCACATCTTTTGTTTCGTCATCATAATCTTGCTCAGTGGCAAATATAAACATATGCAAACTCTGACCAACAATTATCCCAGAGGGGCCGGTTTCTATGCAACCATTTCGTACACTAAGAGTAAGTCTGTGGAGATATGTGCCTAAAGCCAAGCTGCATTGTAATCATGGCTGTGTAGCTGTTTTGAATGGTTCTCTGGTTGAAATGTGTCATTTTCACCAAATATGATGCTTGGTCAAGACCCCTTGGTGTTACTTTTAAAGCACTGGGTGACCCTATAGCATCGGTTTGTGAGGCACAAAGACAAACTGCCACCAAGCCTTTCTAACATGGTAAACCATGGTTCAGCCGCCACAACTGCTTGTTAAAAAGTAATCCAACAAAACTACTCAGTAAGTTTCTGAAAATATCCCTGACTTTGGTTTTCACTGGGACTGGGACAAACAGATGCTATTGTTCTTTTGAATAAAATATGTTTTCTTAACTAGCGGGAAATATTCTACATCTGTCAGGGACGCACTCGTGTGTCCCTGACAGGTGCTTAAGGGGTCCCATCTGCTATAAAAAGTGTCCTGACCAAGCTGCTGCATGACAGGTTGAGAGTGTTAACCAGTTGCAATGTCACAGCAAACATCTATTTGTTTCACAGTGACACATGAGTGTAAGGTATAAACATAAACATAGTGTTGCTTCCCTGCTGGTCATTCTCTTGGTCTCAAGTATGTTAACACAACGCAGACAGAGTTACTGTGGGGAAAATATTTAAAGAATGATACTGCCTGATCACATATGGGTAGTGTTGTGGTGTTACAGTGGATAAGAGTGTTGGTGTTCCAGCACTAAATAAGTAAATAAAGTTATAATCTCAAACACTGTTTAACTGTAAAGGCATATGAGGAGGAAATAACAAGCAAATATGTTGTTGTTGTTGTTGTCGCACCCCATAAAAACAAAGTGACCATCTGCCTTGATCTGGAGAAAACATTGGAGGGAGAGCCCATGGAAAAATGGAGAGAGAGGCGAGAGAGGAGGAGGAAGGACAAATGAGACAGGTGAACACATTCAAAGAAGGTATGAAGATAAATCTTTTACAAGCAATAGATGTTGCTGTAAAATCTTACCTGGTACTAAACACACACACACACACACACACACACACACACACACACACACAGCATACCTATTCCTGTCATCATAGAGAGCTCTTGAACATCCACAGACAATCCTGTGTGTGTGTGTGTGTGTGTGTGTGTGTGCTGTCTTCTTCCCACTCTCGGCTAAATATTGAAGCTAAGTTGGGGGTGGCTTTGACCCTGTTATATGAAAAGTAAATCATTTTTATCAGCAACCCACACAGATATATACACACACACACACACACACACAGATGCAACATGTAGACACTATAAACACTTGTGCTAAAAGAATACCACCTGACTAGACTACAGATGTGTGAATATCACAATTTGGGGAAATTGTTGGATTTAGGAAATAAGTGGTTAGGGTCAGGGTTAAGTTAAGTCTCTCCAGGAAATTTATTAAAGTAAGAAAGTCAATGTTATGTCCTCGGTAGTGACAGATATGTGTGTGTACGTGCAACTCTTACCAGGGTGTAAGGGACTTATGCAGCCCCAGTAGATTTGTTGGTTCAATTAAAAAAAAGCTGAACTTAGCTCTATTCCCAGTTCAATTCCAAATTTTAATGTTGTTTTACTTTTGCTGAGTTCGAACGAGTGATTTAATTAAATGTCTAAATGATTGAATGCAAAGCTGAAATCACTACCTATATTCTACAGAGAGCAATAGAAACAGATTTTTAAAAGATAGTGTGTTGTGTTTCAGAGTACTTTTCATAGTATTTCCGTGTGGCTTGTGTTGCCGTTTCCTAAGTACTTTTGTGGTGTAGAAATTCACTGTGGATGGCAAATGGGAGAGACTTCTACTCACCAAGTCCTAAGCATGACACTCTAAGTCCGGATTTTCCAAGATTCCTGCAAAAACAGAAAAAAGAAATTGGATCTCTTGTTGTTAAAGGTGCACATTTAACCAAATACAGTCAAGAATCTGCTGATGATTCTGCAAAACCCTGAATAATGTTCAGAAAAATGTCATCAATAAAGAACAATTAATTATTTTTTTGTTTTTTTGGACTTCTGTAGGTAATGAAAATTGTGTATGCAAAATGATGTCAGAGAGACTGCCAGTCGAGTGAATAACAAGCGAGCATTTCATTTTTACAAGAGGCTGCATGTGGCTTCGTTTCAGACAATCACATGACAACTTGACAGTGCTTCAGTTTTCTTCATGACAGGAAATTGAATTTCACTCTCCTAGTCCTCCGGGAAGATGCTCTGACGCTGTCAGCCTCCCACCATGTCTAACCACTGTAGGTGTGTGTACATATGAAGCGGGAAGCAACAGAGTGGAATGAAATGGTTATCTGCTCTTTAATGCTAATGTTGCTGTCAGCAGGGAGGGAAACAAACACCCATGATGGGGAGAGAAAAGGGGCAGAAGGAAAAGAAAAAATAAATAAATCAACACACCGAGCAGACAAAATTGAAAATACTCATCAAAACAGAGAATGAAAATCATAATGCAAAATAAGATTATGATGAAGTGGGTTTTGAGTGAGCGCACAGATAATGAATGCATCTTATTAGCTCGCTAATGGCCTCATCTGTGTCATTAACACCACACACTATGTTATCTTTTGGTTTGCGTAGTACTGTACATACATGCATACCTAGATACAGTAGTTAGTGTGTCATTCTATAAACCTACAGCTGCCTTTGCAACCTAATTAACCCACATTATCAAGTACATGCTGACTAGTGTCTATAGTGGCTCAATTAGGGCTGCAATTATCCTGCACAATTATTCATCTTGGTCTTATTTCAATATATATTAAAGGTGTATACACTGTGTTTATTGTAGTCTTGTTATTAAGTAACAAGATTAAAATTATTATAATCATAATCATTATTAGTATCCTTTTTGTTTCGATTTTTTGTTTTTCTTTCTTTTTTGCTTTATTTTATGTATTTTTTAATCTACACTTTCAGGCACTTTTGCCCTCTGCTTCTGACTGTGTGCTGCTGTAAAAAGTAAATTTCTCAGACTAGGGATCGACAAAAGTCTTATCTCATGAAGTCATTGCTGTTCAACCTTGTTTAGCTGAGGATCCCTTAGAATGAACAAATAAATAACAATAAAATTACTGACAGTATAAATGTTGCTATTGTGCTGTTAATGCTCGTGTTGTTATTATGCCTCTTGTCATTTACTCATTTTTGGTAACACACGGACCCTATATAAACACATACTGTATAAAAGTATATTACGCTAAACATCAAGCAGAGCAGAGCAAATGAACATGCATCCGGAGTGGAGTTTTTGGTCTCCTCTTGAATACAGGTCTAGTACTCACTCTCTTTTTAGCTCTGTTAGCTCTGTTTAGCTCCCGTGACTGAAATATAACTACAGAAAATATCTGCACTTTAGCTGCTAAAAGCTCCACCATGTTCACTAGCTAGTTGCAAACTTGATGCTGGACAGGTGCAGCAAACGTTGGGTTTATAGAGCTCTCTGCAACAGAATGCTGCACTTAAAAAATGATGCTGATGACAGGAGTGAGAGTGAGCCAAAACAAAACCAAAACAGAGAGCTGAGAATTGCTTGACTTGGCAATAGAAGAGCGATAGTGTCACTCTCAGATTACGGTTCTACAGTAGAGTTTGTCCTTCCCATCTGCTCCAGTATTGTGGGGAGACTGGCAGATCCCTGCCGCGTTCACTCAAGCCTGAGGACCAGTTATTGTCCTGTCATGTCAGATTCCTGTGAGAGCTTCCATGGACTGTTGACTTAACTGATGCCACAGGAAACACACACACACACACACACACACACACACACACACACACACACACACACACACACACACACACACTTTTTTAAAAAACAGTCCTGAGTCAGGAGAACTCAGAGTTTTGAGCAGGTGCAAAGCTGAAACCACAGCTCTAATACATCAGCCTGTGGGGAGCGCAGGTGGCACAGTTTTCCTAAGAGAGAGGTTCAGATTATGCTGTGCCTGCACTTTTCATTTTGTTCAAGGACCTTGCTTAGAGAGATCTCTAATTAAAATCCATGTCATCATTTAAGACTACTGACTAAGACAATGTAAAAAGTGGAGTACGAGAAAAAACTTCTGTGCTTCACACTGTGTACACTGAATAAAAGCAGGTGATTTCTGATGTCACAGAACTGTTCAACTGTTTAAACACAGGACACGCTCAGTGTGGCCCATCTAAGGATCACATTTGTATCCATTGTGAGGTACAATTTGTGTTGTTATGGTGACAAAAAGCTTGTGATTACATCCCCTTAGTCACCAACTGCAACCTTTGCTTACTCTAAGCAATTAAATTTGAATCTTTGCTCATTCTTTCTTAGTTTGTATTAAAAAAAAAAAAACATGCATGGCCTCCTTAAAAGCTTCAGATTTACAGGCTCAGGCTTGTGTATTGATTGACAAGTACATTACTCACATCTGTCAGCATTCTGCTATTTTATCATCCCTGTCAAAACCTCTTGAGTTATTCATTGCTGACATGTCCCCTCTGTATCCTTCAACATCAGAATAGCTAATTGAGCATAAAGATCAAGCCACCCTGAGAAAATCAATTTTGGATGATGCATTAGATCCTCTGAAACCTTAAAAACATCCACAAAGGACAACTTGCACAAGGTGCTCTTGAACAACAAGTAACAGTGGTTACTTTTGCTCAGCAGAAACAGCAACGAGATGATTATGTTTAATCCACTGATCTCTACAGCGGTTATTTTCTGAGTGAAATTTACATGTTTTTCACACGCAAGACAGCTTTAGACAACAAGGGACAAAATTTTCTGTGGGGGTCCTCTGAACCGAGAACCAGATGGTTGGTTGTTACAGTAAATCATTAAGTTATTCATCTGTTTGTGTGAAAAAATTATTTTGGCATGCCGTAACAGCAACATGCCTGAACAAACTGTCTCTTAGCCGTGTTTTACCTGCAAAGATGGGCAACAGATATTTGTAAAACTGTTGAAACTAATTTTAACCATCTGCACTGTTTTCTGAAAAAAACAAAACAAAACATTTTTTTGAAAAAACAGTAACTGCTTTTGGATCATTTGCCAAGTGGTGAAAAAAGGCCCCAGTACCATGAAAAACGAAATAATAATAATAGCATAATAATAACAG
>JAQLOL010014241.1:0-12077 GCA_029783665.1 Naso thynnoides
TAAACTCTGCACTTGATCTGACAATGTAGAAAATAATCAAAATGTTGCTACTGTATATCAGTTCACTGACAGGTTTATAGGTGCACAGGTAGTTTGATGCACTGAAGTCATAACCCTGTTCTCTGTCTGATTTCTTTTTAAAGGTGTAGAAGCTTCATACACCATGGCAGAGATGGATGCTAAAAGAATGGAAAAGTACCGGGGTAAAATCAATGGAATACAACATTATAAGAAAGTTGAAGGTGCTCTTATTGCTGCCATCATCTCCAGAGAGTCCAGAGCTGGAAATACGATAGAGAAGACTGGTGGCTGGGGAGACGGCGGTAAAGCCTTTGGACTGATGCAGGTTGTAATCGACACTCATGTAAAGCCTCACATTTAAAGGTGCACATAAAAAAAAACATTGTGCTGATTTAAATTCTCTTGCTGAGTTAAATTTAAATTTCATCCTGTTTCTGTAGGTTGATGTCCATCCAGAAGGAGGAAATCACACTCCAGAGGGAGAATGGGACAGTTATGAGCACCTCGAACAAGCCACAGATATCCTGATTGATTTTATTGAGAAAATCAGAGACAAATTTCCCAGCTGGACCATGGAGCAGCAGCTGAAAGGTTTGTTTTACTGTACCAGGAGAATCACATGTGCGTTATCTGTCAACTTTGCTTTATCTTCCTTCTCATTTGCATTTATCTCTGCAGGAGGGATAGCTGCCTACAACATGGGGGATAAAAATGTCCGTTCCTATGAAAAAGTGGATGCAAAAACAACAGGTGGAGACTACTCCAATGATGTTATTGCCCGAGCTCAGTGGTACAGGAAAAATAAGCACTATTAACAGCTGAGGCTGTCCTCAAGAAAAATCTCACCTCACCTGTGCCAACAGTGAAGCTAAATAAACATAATGGAAATCAAAACTATGAATAATATTTGTATTTTTTCTATAACCAGTACCATTTCTGTGTAAAAACTGTTTTATACTTTTACCAGCCAAAATATATGACTTACATTTTTTCAGTGCTTTTTACCAGTATATAATTATTAATACCACTTAACACAATGTGAAAGAGATATATGGGAACATTAACAAACCTGATAATAATAAAGGTGGTATTTTATTATTGTGTTGCTCTCAAAATGAACGTGTTGCATCAAGACAAGAAAACAACACTTTTCCATGGTTTGTGCTTTGACTTGAATGGATGTCGTTGGATGCTTCAAACAAAATGGTTTCCTGGGGGAAAAGCGTGAGAATAAAAAGCGTTCATGTCAGGTGATTCAGGAAATGAAGGGAAATAAATTGATTTGTGGGATCCTTTTCAAATCCAAACATTAATGAGGTCATGAGTCAGTGGTGTTTAAGCGTGGTTGCGTTGACCCGTGACTGCAAAAGTGTCTGTCACACTTTTAATTTTTTCAAACCTGAATACAGAGCCAAGTGTTCTTTAAGACCACCTGAATTTCAATATGCTGAAAGGTTGTTACGGAATTTCTGCCAAACGACACCAAAATTAAGCTGCCTTCTTCGACTCTTAAAAGTGCAATGGAAAACAAAACCACAAATGATGGTAGGTTTTTTTTGGCACATTCTGCACTGTGTCTTTCGACTTGTTTCTGCAGGGCTGACCAAATTCAATTCAAACCTGTTTTATAAAATATATAGCCTAGAATTACTCATTATTACATGACAATTGCTTCAGTAATTTCTGTCAGTATATAACAATAATCATTATTATCATGACACTAAGAAGAAGGAAAAGCTAGATGAACTGAATGACCAACTGAAAATGACTGATGTAAGTTTGAAGGATTTTTATTTTAAACTGACACATGTCCCTTATGATGAGCTTCCTATCTACTGTGAGGCAAGCCCACAGAAGGAACAATTAATATCAATGTCATTTCTGAGTCTTTGTAAGTGATATTTTGCTGTGTAGCATCGATGGAGAAGTTGGAAGCCGACTTCTCAAGGTTTGTTAATGATTAAGTATTTTAAGGGTAGAGTCCAGACTTTTTCCCATGAAATATTTGAAACAAATCTTCCCCAGTAATGCACAATATACAGTATAGAAATAATGTCTTTCTAAAAAAGGGGTCTGACCTTTCTGCTGAGTTAGTTTAGTTTTTTGCACGTGTGGTTGTGTCACTTAATGATTTTGTTGGACTTTTGCCCTCTGTAGTTTTTCATTCAATTTTTAGGGATTTTTTTGTATTTTTGCACTTTTGTTCATATCAGCTTACCATTAAAGTTCGCCTTTTGTTTGATTACCTTTTCCCATTTCAGTCTGCATTTTGGGTTTTCCTTTTGTTAAACCTAACAACCACATTATAATGCTGATTTTTTTTTTGCTGTTAATTAAAACACATGATAACCTTGCCAATACTGTAAATAAAAAACACTATGTTTAAAACGAAGAAGTAACTTTATTGATCCCCTTGGGGAAATTGATCATCTGCATTTGACCCATCCTATTCACGGTAAACCATAACTACACATACTAGGAGCAGTGGGCTGCTGCAGTACAGTGCCCGGGGAAAAGCTCCAGGTCTTTTGTCAGGGGCACTGACAAGTACCAACCATAACATATATGTCTTTGATGGTGGGAGGGAACTGGAGCACCTGGAGAAAACCCACGCAGGCAGGGGAAAACATGCAAACTCCAAGCAGAGAGGACCCAGATTCAAACCCAGGACCCTCCTGCTGTGAGGCAACAATACTAACCACTAAGCCACCATGCTGCTCAACCTGGGAGTGATTCAGACCGTAGACCAGTGGTTCCCAAAAGGGGGGCCGGGGAGCCCCCGGGGGTTTCTGAGACACAGATGGGGGGGCCCTTTCAAAAGACAATTAAAAAAATTTAACAATGCATACTTAATCCATCATTGTACAAATTCTGGTTATGTTCTTTATTAAATTACTTAAAAAATAATATTATGGCTGTTAGGTTGTTGTTCTTTTGTGTTATATTGATGCCTGTTTAGGCCGAATAGTGAGTTTGCGCGGCTCTGCACAATGTTTTATGCCATCTCCAGGGTGGATGGGGGTCCCAAGTCTCTGGCACTGTTATTTTAGGGGTCTGAGAGGGGGGCTGAAAAATTTGGGAACCACTGCTGTAGATAATAGATTCAAATTGACCATGACTTCTGAGTTTTGTATTCCCTCCAGTAACTTTACTATGTTGGAAACTTGTTAGAACAGCATCTTTTTTCTCTTGAATTTCCCAAAAGAAACTTAAATATAAAATATAAATTAGCATAGCATTCTAGATCAAATTGTAAACTTGAATTAATCTGTTAACTCTGTTTATTGGGGCTCAAAGGGACAGACTGAAAACAAATCAGAGTAACAAAGCCTGTTACTTAGTGCTAAACAACAGATTTGGGGTGGTACTTAATCTGATTTGAAGCAGGAAAAAGGCTACCTGGTCACAAGTTTTCTCAAATCAATAAAATGTGTTTCTGGTAAGATTTGAGATGGAAAGTAAAGAATGCAATAACAGAATTTGCATTAATATTTGATCTGCACCTGAATTGCTCCTTACAGGCCAAAAACACTGGACACCTACAACCACTCAGAGCAGCAAAACCTGCAACATATGACGTTTCAAAACTTTATCGGTAAAGCTCTTCTGTTACTCATCATTTGAAACCTGCCTCATATTAGTCTACGGGTGTGAGTACACCTGGAAATCTGTTTGATTAGGGTGGGCTGGTGTGATAAAGTAGGCAAACTCTGCAGTTTGCTGTGGTTCCCAGCCTTAACTACTTCAGCTTTGGATGCAAGACTTGACTTCATCGTAACAACAACACAGTCAGTATCTTTCTGTCCTGAATGTACTTCTGCTGGTGGAGGGCCTGGGCTCTGCTGCATCATGGATTGCTGCAGTGGTGCTCTTGGTGTTGCCGCAGGTCCACCTTGTGCTGGAAGCCATAGAGGCAGCGAGGACAGTGGTAGGGCCGGTCGTCCCTGTGTTTTCGGCTGTGAGTGATGAGGTTGGAGCTCTGGCTGAATGCCTTCCCACATATCTGACACACGTGGGGCTTCTCTCCTGGCACAGAAACACAGCACAAGTTGTTTGAATACACAGGATGCTTAAACTCAGTCATAACAAAAACTGCTCTGTTGGTTTGAAAATTTGACCAGCTGGTCACCTAACCCAAAACAAGGCATAACAGCACTTAAATTATTGTCTGTAGTGTATAGCACCATGTAAAATATCATATATACATCTTGATATACCTTTTTTTTTGTTAAACCAACTTCATAAAACACAATGATATTCAGTTGACAATGACACACAGCCTTCGAGAGGATCCAAAAAATATGTGTTTCTTACTGAGCATTAGATTAGAAACTGATATTGCTCTTAAATATGGAGTCTGATTACAAAGTTATTGCATAGTTAGCTTAGCATAGCATTAAGATTGGAAACAAATAGGAAAAAGCCTCCCAGACTGTTCAAAGGTAAATCCACCTGCTGTGCCAGCATGTCTAAAGTTTACAAATGAACAAATAACAAGTTGTGGTTTTACAGCCATTTTGTAGCCTACTAGACAATTTCTTAGCTGGGCGCAGTGACCAGACTAATTATACTGCACATAAAAGGTTTTTAAAGTTTGGTGTCAGCACTGATTTTAAACAGCTGATTCAATTTCAAGCATTTTACACAAACTGAAGCTTTACAGGACGCAAATGTACACATACAGTATACAGTAGCAGCAGTGAACCCATGTTAATTATGACAGTTTTGATCCATTCAAGCATGGACATTAAACGCAAAAGGGATTTTAGAATCTTTTTTTCAATTATTTAAAATGTATATTTTAGTGAACAACGTACATGGGTTTGAAGAGTATTATCATGTAAATATATTGGAGCATCATATGAGAATGCTTTGAATTCACTGATAGAGTGAGAAAATACAGTATAAACATTTGTAAAAACTTAATTCGGGTGACAGATGTGACTATAAATATGAGTTCACATGCAAGGCTGAGATGTTTTTGCACTGGAAGTTTGTGTAAGTGGAAACTGAACTTTGAAATCTGACATGGAACGTATCTGATAAGGAAATTGTCTTGTTTTTCTGTGTTTATGAAGGTAATTTTGCAGAGGTGTGGTAATCTAGATAAGATAAGTTGTACAGCAACAGTATATAACACCAAGAAAACCTGACACTCAACAGAGAACAATTGTAGAGGTCTTCTCTCCATGCTGCACGTATTGAAGGATGTGATTCATCACACCGGATTTGTAATTCTTCTAAGACTTAGCAACTCCCAATTTCAACAAGAAGAATTTCCCTGACAAGTATTAACAATTGGCATTAGTGGTTTGCAATCTAATAGTGTGTAAGCAATTAGAATAACTGATGTATATAAATATAAAACTGCATTTCAGTTTCGGATGCTAATGTCACATGAATGATGTCAGCTGTAGACTTTTCCATCTCTGTATAAAACAATCAAGGGGGACACATAAACCCACCAGTGTGTATAAAGGTGTGTTTCTTCATGTCGGACTTCTGGTGAAACCTTTTGCCACAGTACTGGCAGGGGTAAGGCCGAGTGTCTGAATGTATGAGCAGATGAGTGGAGAGGGTGGAGGATCGCTTGAACACTTTTCCACACACCGTACAGCCAAATGTCCTCTCCTAAAACAACAGGCATCGTGGTTATCGACTCAGGTGTAAGAATGTGCAAGAAATTATTTCAGCATGCGCCGAGCGGTTTGTCCAAAGTCATAACATAATAATTCCATTTAAAAGAAACTGGATGCTGACCTTGCCTTTGCATTGTGACCGCTCAGTAACTGTCCTGCTTGACTTGGTGTGTGCAGGCGAAAGAGGTGCTCTGCCTCCATGACTCTTGCATATGTGAGCCTTTAAACTTGAGAGACATGAAAATATCTGCAAAGACAAAATGGATACGGTTTAACAAAAAACAAACTAAAAACAAGCCATATTTATATTTGTAAAACAAAGTACAGTATAAGTTCAGCTTTGCTTTTTGTTTGCATAATTAACAGTTATTTTAACTCAACTAAATACAAGCTGTATCTTCTAGTTTCCCTTTGTCATGACTTTTCTTCAGAATTGTTGTTTGTAATAAAGGAAGATCATACTTTACTACACAGTGGACACTTTTGCCTTGCAGCACTGATCTTCAAGCTGTCATGGCTCGTGGTCTCTCTCAGGATCTGAGGGTTCTGACTCAAGGTCCCCAGTCCACCAGACACTTTATCTGGATATCCTGAGCTCACATAAGATCTGGACCACACTGGTGGGGTCGAAGGCTGGGACTCTACTTTCTCCACAAGGGTAAAAGCGTTTGAGTTGACACCAGCAGATTTATAGTCTGAATAATGAGACAGAAAGACAAGTTGACTAGCTGGTATTCATTCAACTGTCTGAAACTTTTGATTTACTGTCTCTGAATGATTACATCACTTCAAATCATCTGAATTATTTGAAAACAACAAACTGACAAAGGAAAAATGACTGCATACAGTCCCCATTATGCTTTTTACTGTAATTAGCTCTGTCACCCACCGAAAGATCTGGGGCTGAATGGCTGAAGCTGCTCGCTTCCATTACAGTGGTTTGCAGCCTGAATGTCCTGTTGTGGTAATGCAATGGGCACCGCGTCATTAAGTGGTTTGTCTGCTGTGAAGTATTCCAGGGAGGTATCCCAGGATCCTGTTGTTTCTCTTAGCTGGCTAAAGGTTACCAGAGTAGATCCAGGGTCAGGGCTTCTTGCTGCAGGCCGGAGATGGTGCAGCCCTCCTCGCTTCACCAAGAAAGAACGAGGCATCACTCAGGAGGACGGAAGATCTGCTATTTGCCTCAACTGTAGATGACCAAAAAAGTAAAAGAATGCCAGTGTTAGTGGTGACAGTCAAATGTACAGGTAGGTTTTCCATATTCGAATCTTTGATAATTATTTCTAGTTTTAGTTTAAAAAAAAAAAAATTAAATCCGAATACACAAAAAGGATTCCAAATCCTGAATGAAAAGTTTGCATGTACTGTAATGTGCCACCTGGTCCACCATATTGTAGCAAAAAGTAAACACAAAATGAACCACAGGATTACACATATTTGTATTGACCAGAAGAGGGCAGCAGAACTGTTTTAACAGTACAGTCTTCAAAAGGTTTTTATTTCCTACTTGAATCTGTGTAAATACAGCATGTGCTGAAGATTTGTTGATAGAAGAAACATCTAACAACACATTAGGATGATTATTTACAGCTTTATGCATTTATTTTGTTGTTATAATCTTATTTTTAGTTTATTTTCTTTACAGAACATTTATGGATATGAGAATGAAAATAAAAATGTACTAATACTTATGGATAAGTATTAATGCCTTCAACTCCAGCATCATGTTTTTTTATTATGTGTTGTTGTGCGTTATCATCGAGCTAAAGCTGAAATTGTTCTTTGCATGACTTTATGCACTCTAAAGGACGTTTTCTTCATGGACCTCTCTGTGCTTGCTCTCATCTGTTGCCTACATTTGACCACTTTATCAGACTGTGAGGATCGCTTGACATTTAAGCAGGAGGTCAGTTTTTGTAAAACAATTGCACTCATTTTCTTAATCAGTGTTTTAAATTCTGCGACAAAGCTTGGCTGTCAGATGCCTGTTCTCAGCATCCTGACAATGCAGCCTTATCTGCTGTAGAGATCTTTTTTTCCTCTGGGAGGCTGGCTCATTTTTGGAACTAATGTTAATCCACATTCAAACCGCAGGTGAAAGCTTGAAAGCTGTCCCTAATCTTATTCAAACTGACATTTGGATCCGAAGCTTCACTAGGCCTGATGGTATGACACCAAAAGCTATATCGAGATTGCACATAACAGCAACACATTTGATGACTCAGCGTGAGCACTTCAGCAAAGGTGAAGCTGCAGATGAGAAGTTCAGTTGATGACAATGAGGTGTGACACCACGCAAACAAGTGACATGCATTTTTTAAAATATTTTCAAGATGACAGTTTAATGATTTAGAAGTGCTACAAAGATGACTTTGAAACAATGTATCTGCACGTTGCTGTGTTCACCCACTTTCCTCTCCGTAGAAGTGATAGCACTAAATCCCTGTGATCCATGACTCCATGAGAGGACAAATGTCACACCTTTATAAAACACTAAAAGACTGTTTCCCGTTTCCTCAGTGGTAAAAGTACTGTATAAGACTTGCATGCTGTGAGCACTTGAACGTCGAGGTTACTGCAGAGAATTAGCACAAATCTGTTTGAATGCACACACACAGCGAATAAACACTTTTAATGTCTGTGTTCCTGATAATGTATCAAACATGGAACACAGAAAGGCGTTATTTCATTGTCTACAAGCTGCCTGAGGATTCTGGACACTTGATACTTCATCTTAGGTTACATTTGTAAAGCTGTCTGCGGAGGTAAACGTGCTAAGATGGTTCACTTAAATACCAATATAAAAGTACATTTAATTTAAATTCTGAACAAAATATAAAAAATATCACACACGGTAAAAGTGCTCTGTGAATTGTTTACTTAATAAATTACCTTATTGGATTGTCAAACTTTAATTACAGTTAAATAGTTGTTCTAAACTTTGGTGTCGGGCTAAAAAGTCCTAAAATGAATCTGAGGGATTGTACGATGAGTAATGGAGTACAAAAAATCCCCAAAAAGACTCTGCTCCACTAATCTATATAATTGTTTTTGACTATTCTCTAATCTTTGATTTCTTTGTGTGTATCTGATAATTTTACCCCTTTGACTGTCATTAAAATGAATAATTTAGAGACAAAATGCAAACAGCCCACTGAAACGTGATAAGAGGTGCTGGTTAGAAACTGCAATTTTGTACGAGGTCATATATTAAAAGGCTGAAAACCACTTAATTAATCTTTAATCGCTGTATTTCATAAGCTTAACATTTTTTAAAATGTGAAATCTTCATCTGAAAAGTAACCAGTAACACAGCTGTCAAGTATGGTTAAGACAGTAAAAACATACAAATTTTCCCTCTGAAATGTAGTGCAATAAAGCAATAGAAAACAGAAATATCTCAAAACTGTATTTAAATACAGTACATAAAGGTGCTGTAAGTGAATTACACTTTGTTAAAGTAAGCGTCGATTAGCTCCACATTCTGGCAGCCAACACTGACGATAGAGTTTGGTCAGTAATGTGGGTCTCAGAGTCTCTCCATTCTGCAGTAAACCCAAAATACATTTAAAAAAGTCCTTAAATCCTCTCTCCTGAGGAGAGGATTGGACGAGAGTGGGAGCGAGATACCAGAAAATGTCTTTTCTGTGTACGGCAGAGCAGAGGATCCGTATTACTGACAGAACACTTGATATAAGTAATGTCTGTTTGAGTGTAGATCTATTTAACACTTACTAAAAATATTTAAATACCTTGTACAGCACCTTTAAGTAGCTGTATTCTGTTATGTTCCACCACTCGTTAAACGTTCTCAACCTCTGATACTCGATATAAATATTTTTGAGGCAAATAAATCCTTAGACAGCTTCAGCCCTGATTTCTGAGCATCAATGTGTTTGCACATTTGCACATATTTTCTTTTAATCTCTTATTTTTTACTTTGAGATGTTTTGTTTACAGAGCAAAGATTTTTTACATTGTGCCTTAACTGTTACTGTTCTTATATGCACCTTATTTGTGTGCTTGCACATTTCTTTGTACAAATTCACACATACAGATACAAATGTACATATTTGATGAACTATTTAAAAAATTAAATACATGAGTTTATAAAAGGAACATGCTGTGATTGCTTTACATGTTAGTCTTTTAACAGCTATTAGGAACTCATTATTGCTCAATGACATATATTCAATTATTAATTTCAGAATTTATGTTCGTCAATATTGGGTATTCTTTGGGAAGACATGTTCGGACGATTGAATGTTAACTGTAGACTGAACAACACATTATGAACAATTTGGCCTCCATTCCCAGTCACATTTAGTATGGATGAATGGTCAGCTCACAGAAGACTCAGGTATTGTGGGTTTTCAGTGCTTTTAATCCACAGCGACTTCTTAAGTCGTGTGAACTGTGAGTCAACGTACAGACAGCTGAGTGTCCAACCAACTGAATTTGGATTTTTTTTAGTGAAGTACACTATTTTATCTAAAGCTAATGCTGTCAGAAAATCAGGTTTTCAGTACGCGACGAATGTAAGAAATCATAAGAATTTACTTTAACAATTTTATCTTTACTGTATATTTTCTATTATCTACAGAACATTGGAAAAAAGTAGTGATATCTGTCAAATTCATCTTTAACTGTTTTTTTTTATGTTTTGTCTCTCTTACAGCAAAATAATTACACTCAAAACACAAAATTCAGGGACGTGGGTGCACGAAAGTAAAAAATAAAAGAAACAATTACACCCAGTCATTTTTTCTTTTCATGGCTGGTGGCAACCAGAGTCAAAATGCATTACTGTCACCTACTATGACAAAGCAAGAACGTAAAGGAAAGGAAATAATGCAAGAGTCGCTGCATTATTTACACAACATTAAGATATTACTGTATATATTTACATTTTCAAATATCATGGTGCTCATCAGTATCAGTTATTGTCAGCATCCCATCTCAAGGAATAAGAAAGAAAAAAGGACATCCTTATGACTTTTCTAGTTTATTCTGAACCAAAGATATTTGATAACTTTCTCTTTTGATCTGCTGTGTTGTTCATGTACTTAAATATTCACTATGAGGCAATATTACAACTGACTGACAAACAAATAAAAGATATTGCTCTTATCTTGCTACTAGCTATATTTTGCATTTACAGGGCCTTCTGGAGACAATTACAAAACAAGGTGATCATCAAGAAAACTTGTTGAATAATGTTGTTATACTTTTCTATAACAGTCCCTAAATGTCAAAGTTAAAGTAAAGGAAAATCTACTTTAGCCAAACAGCCCTAAAGTGTATTTCTTCAACATCATCACATTACAAAGAAATAAATCATCAGCAAACAAAAACTAGTACACTTAACTTCACAAGTTTATCTCTCGTTTAACCAGAAATATGGATAAATATAACAAATATAGAGACAGTTTTAGGAAATAAATATGAGAATACTCACCAGGTTTTTACATTCCACCAGTCTCCGTACGTCAAACACAAACTTTACACTAATAATTTAACGGCGATAGAAGTCTTGTATCAGATAGAGAGTTAAGACAATGCAGAGTGAGTGTCACATGTGAGGGCAGTCAGCTTTGAGGTTGATTGTAAGCCGTTGATGTTTGCAGATCTGTGTGATGAGACAAGGAAGTGTTTCAGTTCTGACACCTCCAAAGCTGACAACCACGCAGCTTCCTCACACGCAGACCCAAACACACCACACTTGCAGTAGCACTAATTCTGTCTGGTTTTGACTATGTTTTAAACCGTAGCAGCAGTGCATAGACTGGATATAGCATCAAATTTATATAGGGAGGATAGATAAGGCCGGTGTGAGAGGAAGAGGATAAAAATTGTGCTGAAAATTCTTCAGAAAGTGTTGACATACACTGTTGACACAGATGAGTTACAAAATAGGCTACTGAGGTCAAGTTTAAAAAAAGCTGGCTGACACAGAATTTAAACTCAGAGGCAAGTTTTTGTCTTATCTTATTTAGGGAAAATCCCAAACACAGTTCTGCCGCCGAAAAGACTCAACAGTTGTATGTTAATCTGCTGCTGAAAGCTGACCCTACCAAATGCACCATTTATTTGTTTAAAGCTGCAGCTGGTAACTTTCAAAAAAAAAAAAAAAAAAAATCAATAACTTTTGAGGCGTTCTATTTGAAAAACTCAGGAGTGGTAAAAATTCTATCAATCCCATTCTTTTTGTCCAATCTCTGTAGTCTCTGTCCTTAAGAACCTGGGCATTACTTTTGACTCTGAGCTTACTTTTGTTCAACACATAAAAAATATTACAAAGATAGGTTTTTACTATCTGAAGAATATAGCCAGAGTCCACCCGTTTCTCTCTCAGGCCAGCACGGAGGTGCTGATGCATGCTTTTATCTCCTGTAGATTAGATTATTGTAATGCCCT
>JAQLOL010014242.1:0-12062 GCA_029783665.1 Naso thynnoides
ATGCATGTTGCATACAGGGCACATAAAATTCAGATCATATCAATAAATGTTTTCAGGCAATGTTTACTCTTTCTTTGCACTTAATGCCATTAATGTGAAAATCTTAGTTAGATTTGTGGTTTACGTCTCCTTCTTTCCTATTTAAATCCTGAAAATATGCTTCATTTAGTGTTTCTCCTTGGTTTATTGGTTGGTGGTGTGAGTTGGTAAAAAGTCCAGAGGAGGGCGTCTGGAAGTGTACTCAACGCAGTGGTGGTGGTGGAGGTAACGTCATCTTAGAGGTGACATGTTTTTATGATTGACCACAAGATTAATTAAAATCCAGACCGGTATCATCAAACACTTAAATGAGTCTTATTTTACAAGCCTTCCTTTACGTAACTACGGAGTGTACCGGCTTTGTCCTCGACTCTTGTTACTGTCCATCAAACGCTTTCATTTTTAAAAGATCTCTGTCCACGCCATTGCAAAGACTTGCCTTTTAAAACAAAAACGTAGTAACGTCAGTGTTGATGTGGCCAAGAGTGTGTGCAAAGCTGTGTGTGTGGAGCGTGAATGAGGCACACCGTCAGTAGGAACAAGAGAGAGGAGCAGAGTCATTGCTCAGGACAGAGAAAAAGCATAACAGACACTCACACTTTGCTGAAATAAAATTAGTGTACATTTAATTCCGGAAATAAAATATTTTGTGCCTTTCTTTTTGAAGGGGGTGGCCAGTTCTCCAAAGGAAAGGTAGAGGAAACACCAGCACCTGGCTCCCTCAACTCGATGAGGTTACGGGGATTGTTCACTAAGAATTGTGGGATTTTGAGTTGAATTTATGGACTTTGTACATATAAGACTACAGCTGCCATGAAGAATAGAGTGACCCATCTCATCCATGCAGGCTGTCACATGGGTGCCACTTAAGTGAATTCATTTATTGCACTGACAGATTATTTCATAGCATGTGCGATATATGTCGCACTGTGCAGCCCTGTGAAACTGTGAAGACATTTTTTATACTGTAGCTCACGAAAAGCCTTTCTGTGAAAGCTGAATCCCTAAACATCTGTTTCTGTGCATTTCATCTGTGCTTTCAATATTTAAGGAAGTACCTTTCTTTGTTATAGTATCACCAGGATAAACTCTTCCCCATGCAGTACTTACTGTAGCACAGAGAGGAGTTACTAAAGAGACAACAGTAAAACGACTTTCACTCGACCATCCATCTCTGCTGTGACTTCTGGCTGTGTCTCCTTGTTAGAGTCAGTGTTTATCTCTCCACGATCGTGATTTAGAGTTTTTAGAGGCTGTCCCAAATCCCAAACCCAACTTCAAAGAGAGGGAACGTTGGCAATGCAAGAGGCTGTGGGGTGTCTGTGTGTGTGTGTGTGTGTGTGTGTGAGTGAGTGACTTATGCTACTTTCGGGGACACATTTCAGACACAGTCAATTAGGGACGCCTGGTGCAACTGAGAACAAAAGCTGTGTCCCCAATTTGAAAAAAAGCAGATTTTTGGGTCAGTGGTTCTATGTAATTGTGTGTGTGTGTGTGTGTGTGTGTCAGACTAGAGCTGTTTTCCATGCACGTGTGTCTCCCTGAGGTTCATCACACCTTATATAACATTTCAGAGTTGGTCTCTTTGACGCAGACTGCAGTGCCGCTGCTGAACTTTTGACTCCTGCAGTGAACTCGGGGATTTGGAGAAGAGGCGTCTGAAAGATGCTGCAAAAGGAAATCGACCTGGCTGTGCTGCTCGGCCTCCTTGATATTATTGTTACGCTTCTCCTTGATCCGTCGATACGCTGCTTAAAATTTATACAGGCTGGAAAACCTGAAAGGTTTCACTGCATATCCGAATCCAAACAGTCCATGCAGGCCCGAACACAAAAATATGGAATACTCATAAATATTCATTGGTGGCTTAATGCAGCACAAATCAGAGATGCACAAGACAGCAGCAGCTCCAGCACTGCTCCCGTATTTATCTCAGAGTTGGAAATCAGTTCTGCACATAAATTCTCAGAGTGACACATTCTTGGCTCTTCTTTTAGGGTTACGAGTGAGTGTTAATTAACTTAGGAAATCACTCCCATCTCTGCTGATATTTAAAGCTCCCGAGGAGTCCTGTTATCCTGTTAAGAGCTGCCAGGACGGTGTGCAGAGAAACAGGAGATGTTTTGGGAAGTTGTTTTAACGGAAAAGCAGATTTTTGTGACCGATTTTGTGCAAGATGCAGAGGAGAACGCTCGCTGTCTCTGCATGAACAGACGCTGACATGACGGAGGCATTCACTCAGTCACAACAGCTATTATAGGCTGTCATTGATTTATTCTGTATTTATTTAAACTCCAGCAGAGCTTCAGTATGTGAAAGACGTGTTCATAATGTTGCTGTGTATGTCTGAGCACCGGGTAACGTTTCAGGAATAAACTTTCCCATATTTAGGAAACATAAGAAAGTGGATTACTTGTTCTTCATGGAAATATGTTCACATGTGCAAATATTAGAGTTTTTTAGTACTTGAGTGGTCTTGGTCTCGTTCTCATCTCAGAATCTAATTTTTTAAAATAAATTTATGGGTCAATTAAATGACCCAAAATTTATTTGTTTATTTTGGTTTTACCTGAGCCGACTAAAAGTGTTACAGGGTATTCCTCATGTTTCTGGAAACACTGGATTAATTGTTTGTATTTTTTTTTAGTATCTGTGTCTTGTATCTATTTCATATTTTTATATGGACCAGTTATGTCTGTAATAAAGTTTGATTGATTGATTGATTGATTGATTGATTGATTGATTGATTGAACGCATTTTGAGTCACTCTCGTCTCGGTCTCGGACTCAAAATTTTTTTCAAGACCGGCTTAGACCACGACAGATTTATTTGTTAACGTAATGACTGTGATTGGATGTAAAACTTAATTCTTCAAAGGTGCCCAATAACAGAAACATTTGTAGTTTCATTTTTCGATTTGCCCAAGTTTGGCTTCCTTAATCAAAGAGAATTTATAAGCAAAACAACATACAGAAGAAAACACTCAGCAGAGTGCGGGTTCTGCAAGGCAGCGCTTACTGAGACAACTGGAAAGACCTTAAACTTCTATCGCCACCTTGAAATCAGAGGAAAACTTTTCAAAAGTCTTGGTCTTGTTTCAGTCTCGGCACACTCTGGTCTCAGTCTCAGTTAGTGTGTTCCTGACTACAACACTAGCAAAGCTGCACAACACACGCAAGATGAGGCTGTAAAACATTGTGTCTGATGAGGCTGAAAGGATTATTTCACTTTCTCTGAATTCATCTTAAGTTTCTTGATCAAAACCTCTTGGTGTCACTTTTGGAGCATGAGAAGCCCCACAACACAAACGTGGTTCTCCCTGTGTTCTTGTGGGTTTCCTACAGGTTCTCCAGTTTCCCCCATCATCAAAACATGAATAAAGGTCTTACTCCAGTCAGTGCCCGCCAGAGGTAGTGGTTCAGAATCTGGAGTTGGTCTCCAGGCGCTGTGCCGTGGCTGCCCACTGCTCACTAAACACTGGGTTAAATGCAGGGACCAAATTTTATTGTACATTTTATTTTTTATTGTATATGTGACCAATAAAGTACCTTTACCTTTATATGTACAGATAACAAAACTAATTTTATTCAAGCTGCTGTAGCTTCTTTACTTTACATTCCATCACAACCGCTGTTGTGGGAGCTGTCCAGGCTACTAAGTACTTGACATTTCTTTTTTATTTTAAATCTGTTTTTCAAACAGAGAAGCTCCTGTGTGCAATCATGAGGTTTTTATTTACCTTCACTGGAAAAAACAATCTGTGGAAGCTGTAAGCAATGGCTCCACCTGATGGAGTATAAATGGCAAGAAAGAGACACCAGGGTTGGGAAGTAACACGTTACTCAGTAACATGTTACTGTGATTTTATTACTTTTCCCAGTAACTGGTAAAGTAAGGGATTACAATGACCAAAACAGTAATTATACTACAGTTACTGATCCAAGTAACACTGCCTGACTGGGTAACTAGAAAACAATATATTTTTTGTCCGCGTTCAGATATCTTGTGACGCTGACGTGGTCGTACGTGTACCAGTACATATTTTTCTGCAAGACGGTTATTTGATTTGAACGGTTGCTAATGTTGAAGTTCTAATAAGCTCCTGATAGAGATGTTATGGCTGAACATGTCTTTAAATCAGCACCCTAAAAAATCAAAGTTGTTGTTCCAATAAAGTGGATAAAGTTTTGGGAGCTAAACAGGTTGTGCGTCACTTTTTCAGGAGGTTGAAGGGGTCGCGAAAGTAATTTAACAAAGTAACAAGTAATGTAACTTTTTAATATTGATACAGAGTAATAAGGAAAGTACATTTATTACTTTTGGAGGGAGTAATCAGTAAGAAGTAACTTATTACTGTATCTGAGTAACTTGCCCAACACTGTCAAACACACACACAACTTAAAACAAGGAGGCCAGGGTTGGCAGGAAGGATTTGCCCGTCGCACACAGATACTAAACCAGAGTCAGGACTGACAACATGTTGGAAAATCAACTTCTAATGTATCTCAGTTTGTAAAAGTTTTACTTGAAGTGTATTATGTAAACAAATTATTGGTAAATATCATTATACATTAACCTTTTGACTCATCGTCTCCTAATCCACACACACAAAGAGGAGAAATTTTCAACGTTTCATCTGAGCCACATCTGAATCTCCGACCTGCAGGATGTCATCATGAATTATAGCGAAGCAGCGACGTCTCACTCTCTCTAAAAGTCGTCCTGCTGTGGCGACTCAGTGTTGAAGCTTCATGAATACGAATGTTTTCGGTCTAACTTTCAGCACAATTCTAAAATGTTAAACCCATGCAGGATCCGACAGGTTGTCTCCAGTTTTTAAGGTTTCACTTTATTTAGGAAAGTTTCATGTTTTGCTGAGAGGTTTAGAATGATTATTCATAACAATACTGTGAATGATATTTTATATTTTTCGTTTATTAGAGCAGTGCATTCATTCAAAAGACATTACAGCTGTTTGGTCTCCTGGATGTTATAATTAATCCGCTCGGCCTTCAGCATCATCTGTTCTTCTGCTTTAGTATTAATGACGTTTGGTGGAGATGAGCATCCAGCCTGATAATGAGCCTAACAAGCTCAGAGGTTATTAATACATTTATTAATTAACAATGCACGGCTCTCATGAATATTCATCCCTGTCTTCATACAGCCTGGATCTGAGATGAGGTGTGCAGGCACCTCTCAGATCAAACAACAAATTCGAGAGATTTTAAAAATAAAGTTAAAAAAAATCTATAAAAATCTTTTTTACCAGCAGCACTGGGAGAATATTCATGTTGCTCGAGGTGTATCTCAAAGCTACTGCCTGCATCTGTGTGTGTTTATGTCACAAACAAAGGATTCTTCCAAATTTCATGCTGAAAGTTAAATTCATTTTGTGCTTGAGATGCTTTTTCTGATGTTTACTCCTCATACCTAGAACTTAAGCTTCCGACAAAATAACAAATAACCCATTTTACCTAAATTAATTAAATAAAAAAGCATGACTGAGTGGAAACAGGGTGAAGATTGGCAGAGCCACCTGGTGTCATGTTTTCCATCAGCGCTGATAGATGCTGAATTTACCCATTCCAACTGAAGATGAAAGCCAGATGTCAGTGTGTGTTAGTGTGTGTTTTATTTAGTGTGAAAACTGCTGTGATGTTTGTTATTATGTGAATCAAGTGAGAGGCTGAGAGAGTTTAATATCTGTGCATGTCTGAGTTATGTGTTCATATCAAACATGTCATTAACATCAGCTTCAATTTAGAATTTTTTTAAAAAGGCCAATCGACAAGGTCAGATTTTATACAGCTCGCAGCTTTTATCTTAAAATGGCCGGCCAGCACTGTCCACAGAATAAAAACATCCAGGTTTAAAACGCTTTTTTTTTTTTTAACCTAATGGTGGCAGCACAACTAGGTAACTTCCCCTGGCTGTGTGACCCATGCTGTGACCCCTACCAGCTAATTTCTGCTATGGTGACTGTAGCTAAAAGAGGAAAGTTAATGTTTGGGGCCGCCGCCTTCAGGAGAGATGGAACAATATTTTTTCACTAAAACCAAGACACGGTTTGTTTGGCTACTTTGCCAAGAGACTGTTGCCGTGAAAGAGATATTACCACATAAAACATGCTAATGTACAACAAGCTATCAGGGAGTGACCGTGTTGGAAAAAGTGAACCGACTTGACCGAACTGTCTTGGCCTCACGGCAGCAGCTGTTCACGCGGGTCTGTGAGTCAAATGAAAATAAGAAGGTGGCGCTTTAACAGAACAAGTCTCCTTGGCTGTTCATGAGATGAAAACTGAGAGCAGCTTTTAGGATTTGGTTTTGATTGGGCAAGCTGTACTTGCCTTTCGTATCAGTGATTACTGGCCATGTTCAGAGTTGTCCGGAAACAACACAGCCATGTTTTAACACGTTGGGGAAATATCCATGAAGATGGGAACAGCTTTTTGCTCTTCTTCTTCCTCTAGGGCAGCGGAAACAGCAGATAAATATTACACGAGTTATTCAACACAGCTCCTATTTTGTGCTCTAACTGTTTTTTGACAAAGGCAAAAACCTCCTCAAACGAGCGTAACATTTAAAAATGTGCATCACAGTGCGTTAATGGAGACACGGCACACAACTTGCTTTTCTTCAAGCTACTTCCTGCTTTCTTGTGTTACTCTGAAACTTTAACTCACTTGTTTGTTTACTCTCAGTCACTTTTCTCTCAGATGTCCTTAATTTCTGCCTGCGTTCAATGTGAGTCCAGCTGATGATATCAATAAGAAATCCTCACAGCTTTAATCTTGAACTAAAGATTAATGTCAAATCCCCAAAATGTGTCTGTGACAGCTGCAGATGAAGCTGTCAGCAGAGCAAATGAGTGAATTTAAGCAAATAAGATGAATCCTCATCTCTCTCTCCGTCCCTCCCTCCATCTCTACTTTGCCTTACATGACTGCAGCCTTAATAATGAGTAAAAAAACATTAATCACCTCGCACAGCCACTTAACTCTGCACTTACCCTCCCTCCATCCTTTCCTCTGCCGCTCTCTCCTCCTCCTCTCCTTCTGTCCTTTACAAACGTTTTCTTTTTCTTGTCTTATTTCTCTTTTTTCTAAACGATCCTCTGCTCCTTTTATCCTCTCTTACTCATCTTCATCATCTCTACCTCACACCTTTTCTACTCTTTAACAATCCCTGTCATCTTCTTCCTTTTTACTCTGCCTCTGTTTTCTGCTCTCTACAAAAGGCTTTCAGGTGAGATTGCAAAGCCCGTGGCAGCCATATTGGAGGACCTCACTGGGAAACACAGGGTGAGAGCAGCTGATTTCCCCCAGAAGTGCCTCAACTGAACTAAGACTGGCCGTCCTGCTGTTTGATCAGTTTTGGCTCCCTTCAAGCTGACACGTCCTTTACACAAAACATGCAAGAGCACAAATGCTGTGCTAACTAGAACCGAAGATGAAAAGCAGCACATAAAGCTCAGGCTGGTTAGGGAGATGACTGTGGGAGATGAAACACTGAGCTTTTTTGTTGTCCTCATCGTGTTTTCCTGCCATGTTTGAGATATTTTAGTCAAATTTAAGATAACAGAATCATTCTTTAGATCGGTTCCCTCGCGACAACAAATGTCTGCATTCTGGTGACAGCAACTTCCGGTGGCCGAATATGAGAGAAAAAGACGGAGGTTGCTGTAAAAGAAGAAGATCTCATAGTGAGAAAGACACTGAAGACCCTTTATTCTAACGCCACAAGAGTTCAACAAAAATTGGACAGAAAACCTGTTTGTTTGACAGCACATTATCCTGAAGACAAAAGCCTATCGCTCCAAATACACAAACCCTCCCAGTAGTTGTTCAGTGACACTTGGCCCGGTCCACGGTGCTGACTCGTCAGGGTTTTGTCTATCACAGGCAAACTTTCTCAAGCCACGTTTACACGGGGGCAGAAAACTCTTTGCTTTGCGTCTTCAAAACACGTCTGCGTTTACATGAACAACCTAAAGTGCTGTAGCATGCATGCCAGGCCAGCAGTCAGCGGAGTAAGTTTGTAACGACATACCATCGGAGCTGCTTAAGTTGTTTACTTCCTGTTGCTGCTGAGCTCTAAGCAGCCACAATTGAAAGAAATTCAATCATAGTTTGACTTCTAAAATTATGCTACAAACACATAAATTCACCTCAACAGATGTGGACATATTCAACCTGCTTACGGTGCACTGCGGAGTGTTTAATCGGAGTTTGGTGGTGACTACTGCAGAATGCGCTGACCTGCACTAGCATTAGCATTAGCATAAGTATTGCCACTGTGTTCACAGAAACTCCGCTTGCAAGTTTACACAGCCTGAAAGAAGGTTGTGGTTTCAAAAGATTAAACTCTGGAAACGGTTTCAAACGTTCGCAGGTTCAGGGGTGCCAGCACGCTGTCGTCATGTAACAGAAAGGTCGAACCGCAACAAAAGTGTCTGTTTGATATGAAAACTTGCGCCATGTAATCTGCCTCTTAGTTCAAAAAACAGACCCGTAGTTCACTTTGTGAAATGGGTCTGGCCACCCCATTGGAAATTCTTTGCAGAATTTGAATCCTAGTAGGCATGTTAAATGTAAAACTATCGGAGCAGCAGTAAACCAGTCGGCATTGACATGACTGTATATCGTATGTTGCAGGCCCAGACATTCAGCTAATGTTAGAAGACTGGGAAGGCTAACGTCACAATCTGTTCAGTAAAGACATAAATGTTGCAACATTGTGTTGTGATTAAGATTCTGGCCTACTGCGCATCAAGGAAAGAGACAATTAGACGTTTTTCACTTGAAATAAAGTCACATTATCACTGAACAGATGCAGCTACAGGCCGCAGCTAACCACTAACACATCCCTCTCACCTCTGAGAAAACAGCTTTAACATCGGCAGCCCGCAGGCTACAGACAACATGAGCGGCAGCTAACGTTAGTTTTCCACAAGTTGTAAAATAATCACATAGATGTTGTTAATAGTGTTGTGATATCTTCTATTTTTGTCCATTTTAGTGCTTATGTACAGTGCTTTTTTTTTTTTTTTAAATGTGCTGCATGAGTCTCATGTTGGCATCGCACAGACCGGTAGAAAGACTCCTACTAAAAGATTACTGTGTGTAGTAATCACAAAAAAAGAGTACTTGCTGGGATGCAAAGGTTGTTATCTGCTTGGTCCTTTCATTTAGGCTAATACTGCATAGTTTTCAATAACGAAGGGGTTTTTGGTAGCCTGGTAAACAAAATCCATAGGCCACCGCCATGACTGAATTACACTAAACAAGCATTTGACTTTCACGTCATCAAGCTGAACCACTCCCACTAGTCGCTGATTGGCTGGGCCAAAATGTTGTCTCTGCACTTCGAAAGACGACCCTCGTTGCCAGACTGATTCTCAGCAAAAACTGAGCTCAGTGGAAGAAGGGCGGAGCCAGGCTAAAACTTCCTGGCCCTGCACGAACCATCAAATTCAACCCCCAAACTGAGCAAATATATGAAGGACAAAATACTCCATAGATAGTTTATGGGATGGCAGTCTGCGACTGTCCGCCTTGCTCTACACTGTCTTTGTTGTTGTTGTTGTTTTTGTGCAGCGCATGCCTACATATGCGTATGTATGCATGCACTGCACTTGCATTACCTTTCTATGTTGCACTGTGATATTGCCTTGGTGTATACGAATTTGTGAATCTCATGCACTTGCACTTTAACAACTGGCACTTTATAGAATTCACTCTGCACTTTACGTCTGGTATGAGTGTGTATTATTGTCCACCCCCAGTGTGCTATTGCTGTTCTCATTATTAATATTCACTGTGGTCTTGTCGTGGTTGTTGTTTTCCTTTTTTTTCCTCTTACCTGCCAAGGGACTACGGATGTAAATCAGCAGGTTTGCTAATTCCGACGCATTTACATCTTTATTTCACATACTGATGTTCATTAATGTGTATTGTCCCTTTTAAATAAACAAATAAATAAATGGGACCGGGAGGATGGGCTGGTCAGTTTGGGACAAATAAATGTCAGACTAATTCTGTTAATTTCCTGTTTTTACTGTTGTTCATGAACCTCAACCTTCTTATTATCGTAACTAAAAGGATGCTTTCTAAGTTGAACACAACAAAATAGTATTTTAAAAACCAGACAATCAAACAAATCCTTTACTATAGAGTTGTACCCCCTTGTTTTTAACAACCAGGATTAAAAAAAAAACAGGTTTGGAAGAAATCTGAGATTCTTGCTTGTAGCGAACATGATGTTTCCTTTTGAAGGCCAGTTACACATGATGTGTTCTTTATTTGTCAAATCCTACTCAAATTTAAGAGCAAAGTTAATTCACTCCATGAATTCAAAGATGCACAATATTAAATCAATTGTCTGCCTGTTTATTAACTTGAATGTCACTGGACTCAAACAGCTGCCCAGGAAAGACTCTATTGAAAGTTTTACCCTCACAACTGCACGTGCAATGTCACACTGATGACACTCACAGTAAAATGAGGACAGCTGACAAGCTGTCTTCACTTCAAGTGTTGCAGCAGCTTAAGTTTGTCACCTTTAACAACCTCCAAAAAACAAGAAAACAAAACTGTGTTCACCTGCATCAAGAAACAGAATTTCTTTTTTCTTGTCCAGCTGTTAGAAATTAGATTGATCTGATGTGATGTGTGTGATGTGAAAAGCTCTACCGATTTCCTCCTCCCTCACTCCTCCTCCAGTCTCCCCCCCTTTGCTGAAGTCTCTGTCTGTCAGTTCCTCACTCCCTCTCTCCTGCCATCAGTCCTGTGGAGCCTCCATTAGCTAGTGTTACTGCTGTTTTAGCTGACACTCCCAAGGCCCTGCGCCTGACAAACAGTGTTTTACACACACAGAGCTGTCAGTGTGATGCGCTCTTCTGCTCGAGTTTGTTCGTCTCTTTCTGTCTTTTAACCTTTTCTCCCATTTATCAGCCTGACTGCAAGTCGCTCCATCTGCTTCGTCCGGTCTCGTGTGTCTGCACACATCGGTTTATCTGCATGTAAGCCAGTCAGTCGGGCAGCTTTGAGTGGGAATGAGAATCTGTCCGTAGGTCAGTCAGTTTGTTACGTTCCCTCACTCTATATCTGTTTGCACGTTAAAGTAAAACCAGCCAGTGGAATGAATGCAAGACAAAGACACATCAGTGTTACAGTGAAATCCAGACATGCAACAGGAGGCACTGAGCTCATCGGACTGCAGTCATGGTGTCCTCTGTCCAGCAGGCTACAGGACAGTCACGTGACTTAGCCCCGGGTTTATGTTAAAGGGGTTAGACTAACTCTCTTACTGGTGTCAGATTAATTAAGATGTTTGCTCAAAGATTTTGTGACAACTAGAAGATTTCTCTCAGAAATGTTGAGTGTGCCTGATGCGCTGTGCCGGATCGCCAAACAAATGCTGCCATTGCTCAGTAAATATTTTTAAACAACAGTGTGCTGACAGGACTGCAGCCAGAGAGAGACAGAAAGAGACAAAGCTCCACAGAGCTCAAACTGTGAAACAGCTGAACGGGATGAAGAAGACATGAGGATGAAGGGTGATGAAGAGGAGAGGAGAGCGGCAGTACTAGTTATAGCAGTAGTAGTAAGAGGAGTGATTGTAGTAGTCCTCATAGTAGAGCAGTAATAGTAGTAATAATAGCAGTATAGGTAAAAGAAGTAGTACTAGTAGTTGATCAGGTAGTAGTTCTTGTGACTGAGTAGTTTGAAATGCCTCACAGAGATATATGAGTCAGTGTGTGTGTGTTTGTGTGTGTGAGTATATGTGTGTGTGTGTTTAATAAGCCAATCAACATCAGCTGTGTTTAACTGTAACGTGACACCTTAATATTAGATCTAACTCACAGAGACGGAGAAATCGCCCTGGTTTGCACACTTCAAACTAGGGCTGTCCCGATACTATTTTTCACTTCCGATACGATACCGATATTGCAGCCTTGAATATCGGCCAACACCGATATCAATCCATTATCAGCACATCACGAATGATACATACTTT
>JAQLOL010014243.1:0-12060 GCA_029783665.1 Naso thynnoides
TGACATTTTTTCCATATAGAACACAAAAATGTTATTGATATTTACCCCAAAGTTACCCACTGCAGCTTTAACCTTGCTCTCCAGGTGTAAATGATCATTTTAATTGTGGGTAAACCTCCTGCCTGCATTAGGAAGCAGACTTCACTGTTCCAATATGGTGGCTGCCTGGACACACTGCTCCTTTTAACAATAACGACCACTACAGAATATACAACTGATGGCAGTCTAACCCTTTCATGCATGTGATCGACTATAATTTCAGCCCATTGTTGTGAGAATCTGTGCGCAACCCTGGAAGCTCCAGTCCTTGCGTGTTGTGCTCATGTCAAATATTGAGCATGTTTGGGATCAACATGTGTGTGATCAATCATCTATATCCAGTAACTGAGCACTTAGTGCAAAAAAAAAATTTAAGATAAAACTGCACATTTTGGAGCGCTTACTACGAAAAGTGCTGACTTAAAAGGTTTTTAACAAATTTGTGCTCAAGACTTAGAAGAAATGAGCCGTTTCTGTGAACAGAAAAAGTCATCCTTTACTTAAATTCAGGAAAAATGGGAGCAAAAACACTGTTGTGTTTATGTTTTTTGCTGAGTGTGTTGCTGTGCTGTTAGTAACAGCCTCACCCGCTTGCCACACACACAGCGTAATTAGCTTTAATGCTTTGGGGTTGAAAAAATAAGCAGCTTAGTCGGACACTGTGAGAGCAGGAGGCGACCGTGTCAAGGTTTTCAAGTGACCCATCTACACCTAGGCATGACATACAAACACGGTAAACACGGGTAAATTTACAAAATTCTGCTCCTGTCTCATGGTAAAAAATAATGTCCAAATTTTGTGTTTTGCTTTATTGAATTGAATTTTATGGTGAATTGAGTCTCACAACTCCAAAAACTTTTTAAAAAACCAACAATATTTTACTTTATTCCTTAAGAATACCACATTTTTGCATTCAACAGCTCTAATATTTTTTCCTTCTAAATGAACTACATATCTACTTTGCTGCAGAATAATAACTTAAATTTGATATGTGACTGCATGGGAGTGACAACATTTATCTCAGCCTATAAGCACGGCTGCCGACTGCCACAATTCACTTGTACTTTGCAACCATTTTTGGAAACACTTCAACAAAATGTAATAGTTGGGAGCCTCGGAGCAATATGCAAATGGCCGCAATTTTTTATTTATTTTTTTAAAATCATATGAAATATCTGGTGCAGTGTTTCCCCTGGCAATGTTTTGCTATGGTGGGCTGCAACAGAGATTAAAATAGAAGACAAAGAAAACTAAACACTTCACCAACAATCATCTGATCCATTTCCTTACAACCCCCCCCAGCTCCTTACATGGTTGTTGTTGCTGCACTAAGTGTTTATCACTGAGACCCAATCAGCCAAAAGGCCCTGCTGATGTGTTTTCAACCCACATTGGACTCATTTATGAGATCTGTTTATGAGTAGAGAGAATACAGTCTGCAGTGTTTAGACACTTAACAGATACATTGGAGATTTATCGAGCAACATTGAGCTAAGGAAGGTTTTGGAACACATCTGCACTTCTATTCACACGGATACATTCTTTCTCTTCTTCTTTCCCTGCCCCCAGGGCATACACCATGCTCAAACATGATTAAATTAATATACACTATATTTTAGAGCAAGTTCTGGCTGCCAGATCCATTTTATAACCAACCAGCAACTGACTCATACATACAGAATGATAATAAACATGAAAACAACGACAAACTACAAATATTTAGTCAGTTGTATTTCAGTGAGACAGAGGAAATCACTGTAATTTATCAATGAATGTTTTATTTTTTAAGGGATAATTCACCCAAAAATAAAAAAATATTTGTTATTTATTCATTATTTACTCACGTTCGTGCCGATGGAAGGTTGGGTGAAGTTTTTTTGGCCACAAACCACTGCTGCAGTTTTACAGGACAAAAGCATTGCAGCAATCTCCCAAACAACTGAAATTAATGGTGACCAGGTTTCAAACATTAAAAAAAAATCATAATAAAACCATGAAATGTCCTCATACTGCCTGTCCAAAGTAATCCAAGTGGCCTGAAGCCTCAGCATGCCAAGTTGTTATGAAAAACATCAGCGACGACGTCTGTTCCCTGATGCCTGTAGCGTCTGTGTCCTTCCCATGTTGGGAGCTACAGGCTACAGTGAGCAGTGAGGCTCAAAACACGGCATTAGTGATGTTTCAAAAACAACTTGGCATGTAGAGGCTTCAGGACACTTGGATTACTTTCTACAAGCAGTTTAGAGTCGTTTCACAGATTTATTATGTATTTTTTTTACTTTAAAACTTGGTCACCATTCACTACAATGTTTTGGGAGATTACTGCAAAGCCTTTTTTCTGTGGACAAAAAAAAATTCACCTGACCCTCCATTGGCATGAGGGTGAGAAGCTAATGGCTGGATTCTAATTTTGGGGTGAACGATTCCTTTAATAAAACCTAGTTTTCAGAGTTGCTGCAGCCCCCTCTTTAAAAATTCATGGAAAATGACTTTCTTTGAAAGCACCATTTTACTTCCTTACTTTTCCTTTAAAATAAAACATCACATCGTTTTTGTTGGGTTTTTTTGGTGAACTGTCTATCTACTTACCAAATAATTTATCAGCAATATAGAGAAGAAAGATGGACAATGAAATATGGTGTGTTGCATGCCGATTTAATCAGTGCTCTTTAATTTGTTTTAGAGTTATAAGATTTTCAGCAGGGAACACCAGAGCGACTGCTAAGAAAAGTTAACAACAGTGATCTAACTTCACTGCGGTACATTACTACACTGCATTGTTCCAACAATACTTGTTGAAGAGTCAGATGCGCGAGCTGTAAGTAACAAATTATCAGTGTTCCACCTGTGTTTGAATTGTGTCAGTTGCCTGACAAAAAGGGTTGTAAGTAAAATGGAGTGTGGAGGCGCGCATGGAGGAGAAAAAGGAGGAGGAGGAGGAAGCAACACTGACCGTTTTGAGAGAATGCAGAAAATACAAGGAAGAGAGAGGGGGCGACGCACAGTTTTCTGAAGATCTACAGACTTCACTGTTCGGTCCATTGTGTCTAGCACCTCTATAGGAGTCCAAAATAAAAAACAAAGACCCACAAATGATTCTCATATGGCCTCTTTAAAAGGTCTTTCTTCTTATATACAACCCCTAAAAGGCCTAGGACCAAGCTACATTGTCAAATCCCTTGTTCACTATTTTCCTTTAAGTACACTGTGATTATCCACTACTGGTTTATTGAGGGGGACCCACAATCAGCCAAAACAAAGTCGGGGATGCAGCCTTTGTTGGCTCAATCCAAGCTACCTTCGGTAGTACTACAGTAACTACAGGTACACCAACTTGCTCAATACTTTATAAAAAAAAACCAAAAATGTATTTTTTAATGTTAGCCTTGAATATCTATGACCTCCCTGATACAAGCCTGAAACTCTTGTTGCACTTTGCTTCACTCTTATGCCCTTCTTTAAAAATGCTAAATTTTACATGATTTTGGGCATTTCATTTCTTTATTTTTAACCTGATCATATTATTATTCACTTGGTTTTGTTTTCAGCTTTTCTCCATCCCTGTTTTCAAATTCGTTTTATGTCTTTTGTTTCACGTGAAGCACTTGTTGCGTGTAATTTCTGTTGTTACGTATTTTAAGCTACAACTCTTGTACAACAGGTGCTATATAATAAGTTAGTGTCAATGCAAATAATCAAATAGATATATGAAAAAAACTTTCAGAAAATAATGATGAAATTGGAAAGTTATGAAAACAACCGCTACCTCTCCATCATGGGTGAGGACCATGGAGTGATGCGAGCCGCACGCAACTTCTTTCACTTTCTTGTTTTGTAGGTTAGCGGTGACCGGCACCGGAGACATAGCTGGGTTCGTATTCATATTCCCCATCTGACTGTAGCTGTTGTGTCCCCAGGCAAACAGCTGTCCATCTGCAATAAATCAACACGAAGATTTCACAATGGATCAAGATCAGAAGAGTCAGTGGCTTGGATATCCAGACTTCATCCAGCCCAAAGTTTATACAAGAGAACAAATCAAAATGTGCCCAGAAATCAAGCAAATGTGGTCTGAAGATATCGCACATGTGGCTGTTCATGTTTACGAGGTGCGATCAATAACACCCATTTACACCTGCTATTAACATATGATCAGCATCAGCATAAGTTATCCAAATAAGGAAATGTGCATGATAGGGCAAAACATAAACATGTTATGATCAGAATGGGACCGATCTGCCAGACCACATCTGAAGGTAGTCTGGCTCACACCGTGTTTGGCTCTTATGTAGGTGTAAACACAATCCATACTACAGGAAGACATCCGCACACATGGGCCCGACCGATATATCAGTTTGCCGATATATAGGCCGATATCAGCCTGTTGCACATATATTGGTATCAACGTATATGTTCTCCATTAAGTGCCGATATCTAAACTGTTGCTTAAGGCTGGAAAGAATGCTTGGGCTAGTGGGTTAAAATGGTGTAACCACATAGTTTGTCCAGCAGAGGGCGGTCCATTATTTAATTGGTAATAGGTGAAGTGTTTACTGACTTACGTCTGCAATGTATCTTTGTCACATGTATTTGATAACCACATTCAAAATATTAGTTAAAGCATATCGGCCAATATATTGGGTGTTGGAATTTTCTTACACCCTAATATTGGTATCGGCATTGGGCCCAAAAATCCCATATCGGTTGGGCCCTACCGCACAAACAACGTCATCATCCTGCTTTGACCTGTGACCGCTGTGTCTGCACTGAACAGCGCCAAAATTGCAAAGTATTGCCGAGCCAATCACACATGACTCCATTCTCTCATCTACAGGGACCGGTGAATTGGCGCAACAAATGAAACTGCTGCTTACAGCATCAGTCGTCTTCTCTGTTCGTTTCTGAGAGAAAAGCGTTGCAAATGACTCCTTTCTCGACTGTCTCAGTCACACGTAGCTTTTGCTGGAGGACAGAGATCCGATCTCAATGTGGATAATGAGAACGCATTAAAGGCAAGATCGAATCGCTTATTATTTGGATAACTTATCTGGATACAGATCACATTTTAAAAACAGGTATAAATGGGGCATAATGTCTGATCCTCCATCAGAAGACAACTTGATAGGGTTAAAGGTGGGAGAAACAGGGACACTATGAGTAGATGATTGACAGATAAGTTGATTTATAGAGCCAGTATATAGTATCTAACACATTAACCTACCATCTGTGGCCAACAGGACATGGGGCCCGCTGCCATAGCTCAGGCTGACGACCTTCTTCCCCCGCAGGAAGTCCAGCTTCTTTGGCACGATGGTGCTCAGGCTGTCTCCTGTGCCAAGGCAGCCACTGCTGTTAAACCCAAACACAAACACCTGGGAAGTAACACACACACACACACACACACACACACACACACACACACACACACACACACACAATTAACATAACAAACACAGGCGACTACCAGTGTGGAACAAAGCCAGGACATGTCGAAACAGCTTTACATTTTTCTTGTTTTGGTTTTTTGGTACCTGTAACTGTGCAACAAATAAAAGCGCTTCTAAACTTTAAGGACACGGATACAATGAGGGCACAGGGAAATCTGAGAACATTTTGTGTTGCACACCTACTACAAATATGCAGGTGCAACAAAGAGGGATATTAACAGACTTGTTTTAGATTACATGATGTGATAGTGGTCTACTGGTAGTGGTGTGCTGACATTCCTCTCGTAAAAAAAAAAGAAAAAAAGAAAACCATGTTACCTCTGCTACTTTATAAAAATACACTCTAATGAAAAAAAAAACATAACATCTATTTCACACAAATTAGGGATCCAGACTGTGACCAAATGGTGGCGTTTAGCACCATTTCTTGAGACAGTGCGAGTAACTTCACAACTGCGACTACTTCTACAACTGCTTAGTGTCTTAAATGTGAGGATTTGCTGCTTTTCTGCGTTATTATGAAAATAAATGAGGAGTCTGTGTGTTTTGGGCTGTTGTTTGGACGGAAAAAGCAATCTGAAGACATCGCATTTGGCTCTGGAAAACTGAGCTGAGCATTTTTAGCACTTTTTTTGACATTTCAAGGGATAAATAACCAATTCATTGTTTAAATAATCAGCAGATAAATCGAAAATGAATAATATCACTAGTTGCAGCCCTATTACGGAGGGGTGAGGTTTTCGGGTGGTGTCGTTCAGACCTACCCCCTTCAGTCCACCCTGGATTCCCTAAACAGAGGGGAAACGGAGGTCTGTGAAGTGACACTGACGAGTACTGCGACTCTGCATTTTGAAGGTTTTCTGGAGGAAAAGGTTTTTTTTATTTCCTTTAACTTCTATGCACACCAAAGATGACAGCTGATCACATGTGGATCAGGAGTCAATCAATTAAACAGGTGTTTGTGTCCGTGTGTACCTACATTAGCATGACTGCAATGTCACCTGATCAATGAACGTCTGCGCTGAATAAACAGCTGCATGCTGCATTTAAACTGTGCACTGTGTCAAGCAGAGACATCCAAATAATTTCTACTGAAAAAACAAAGGGTTCGATTTTTTTTAATGTATTAATATTATCTGTTTTCATTTATGTATTAATTTTAAAATCATAATTTAATAACCCAAATTATAATTAAGGTGTCATTTCAACACTGGAATTTATTCAGGAGGCGAAATGTTTCAGGAAAATGTAGATTTGGTCACTTTTATCAATGCTCCATGGTCAGCCTGAGAAGTGACTTTTGTTTTTTCCCCCACTGACAACAGACTCACCTCCGACTTTAATCCATAAAATAATCCAAATCCATAACAGTTAATGGGGGAAGTAAGAACTCATGAAAAGAAAACTGTTTCAGATGAATGCAGAAAGTTGAAATATGCGATGCAGGTCGATTCAAGGTGTGGCCCTTAAATTTTCCTAAACAATTTCAGTAAGGAGCAACAGCGCTCAAAGTGATAAAAGTTAGTCTGGAGCCCTGGTTTATTTAACATGTATGGCTTTTTCAGTCCTCATCTACTAAATGAAGGCATCACAGGACAAGATGCATCAGTGTCTGGGTAGTTTACCACGTCTGCTGAACAAGGAGCTGCACATACATACAGCAAACAATCACACAGACTTTCACCAGTTGGTTCTGGGGAACACGCTCCCTTGGTGACACATTATCTATGTTCAGCATAAACAGCATTAACACGAGGACTTATTTAAAGCAGACTTACATAAAGTGATCATCCTTTAAAAGCTTCAAATTAAGATAAATTAAGATTTTTCAAAGAGGCAGGATATACTGATGTCTCACACACACACACACACACACTCTCTTCACCTCATTATCATGTGTGATGTAGATGGCTTCATTAGCAGCGGTTCCAAACACACAGGCCTGTCGGACACTGGCGAGTTCCTCAGCGTTTAGCAAAGAGAACATGGGCCATTTGCTGAGGTCCACCATGGCTCCCACGCAACTCAGCCTCGCCAGTCGTAGGGGAGGAGTCAAGGCTGACCGGGGAGAGGAGGTAGGAGTTGGGGGGGAGTGACGAGGAGAAGGGAGGACGCTGGGGGGACGAGGAGGAGGCGATGTTGGAGGAGGTGGCGAACAAGGAGAAGAATCATCCCTGCTGACGCTGACAGAAAGGACAAAATGAGAGGCAGTTAGGAATACATGGAGGAAGGCGGGGAAAACAGACTGGGCTTCACAAAACTGAAAATCAACAAAGGCTGCGTGGACAGATGTGCTCAGCACCACATGCATAAAATGACTCACTGGTTCTTAATTCATAAGCAAGAACCAAATATTGAAGATACAAATGTTGTTCAATATTTAGAGAAAGCTACAGCTAACAGATGGAAATGGGGCATCGCATGCAGTCCAAGAAGCTGAATTATTGATAATAGCCTGGTTTTATGGGGCTGATGCCAATACTGATATTGGAGAGTACGAAAATTCTGATATCTGATATATCAGCCATTATTGTGTAAATAATATTTTTAATGGGGTTATCAGGTTATCAAATATGTGTGACAAAGATATGTAATGGAGGCAGGATATCTAATAAACTTTATCCCCAGCATCAGTCCTCTGAGCAGTAAATACTTAATTTATTACCAATTACATAACAGACCGCCCTCTGCTGGACTAACTAAGTAATTAAACTATTTTAAATTACCAGTCCTTTTTTTTTCCAGCCTTAAAAACTATTTTAAAATGGGCACTTACCGGAGAACATTTACCTGCAATAGCATCTGACCAATATATCAGTTCACCAATATTATCGGCTGATATCGGCCTATTGCAGATATATCGGTGTATATCCACATTTGTTCTCCCATAAGTGTCGATATTAAACCTTGTATTTAAGGCTGAAAAAAATACTTGGACTCGTGATTTAAAATGGTGTAATCAAGTAATTTGTCCAGCAGAGGGCGGTCCATTATTTAGCAGGAAGTAGGTGAAGTTTTCACTGTTTGGTGCAATGATGTTTGAAATAAAGTTTGTTTGATATCCTACCTCCATTACATCTCTTTGTCACACATATTTGATCATCACATTCAAAATACCATATATAGAATATCAGCCAATATAACAGATATCGGATTTTTCTTACTCCCTAATATTATCGGCATCAGCCCCAAAAATCCCATAGCGGTCGGGCCCTAATCAGCAATAGGCCAGTATCAACCGATAATATTGATAAACCGATATATCAGTCAGGCCCTACCTCAGATATTAAGCTGTTTTTCAAATGAGCCAAAGTCCACACAAACTTTGTCATTTCAATTTATTCTTGCTTATAGGTGAATACTAATATTTAGTTTAGGGGCTATGAGACATTAGTTTGCTTAAACAAATCTGCCCTTTCATTCGGCATCTATACATGCCATCTTCACTTCATAGTTCAGGTGATATTTGCTCATATCACTTCCTGTTCTTAAAGTGATGAGCATAATACTTACAGGTTTGTTAGAATGTATGCCTCTATTAATGTTTAAAATGATAACGAAACTCCGATTGTACTATCACGGCTGCCAGTGGTTAAGAAAAGCTATCAGTCATTCATGAGAATAGTTAACGTTGCATGTGTCCTGTACGCTGACAAGAACTGTAACGTTAACTTTTAAATTGTTGAATTTTTGAGTGGAGTTCGGCGTGCCGTCCTCTCTTGTTAAAACAGCGACTTCCTGTGAGGCCAAATACATTTTCTTTACGTTTTAAAATTCTCGTAAGGCACAAAAACAAGCTAACAGGCGCTGAAGCTTATGGTAAACGGCAAAAGCTAGGATAGCTAGTAGCTTAACCATAGTTAAGCGCTTTCCTATGCTCTTATTACCTAAAGCATCGCTCCATGACAACGACTCAACTGGAAAAGACAGACAGAGAGACAGACAGACAGACAGACACATAGACAGACACATACAAGCACAATATCACTATCAACAAAACAACCACGTCTGCAACATGTAATGTTACACTTGAGGTAGAAAGTTACCTGACTGAGATCGTTCTCCCGGTGTTGTCAACAATACCCACAGCTGCTGTGGGAACTGCGTCGATGCTTCTTCTTCGTCTCTTATATTTTCGGCAGAGTAGACGAGGCAAACAATATTGACGCCCCCTTCCGGTCAAAACATACGTAGAATTAAAAACTCGCCTTTAATTTAGGCTGTAAACTGAATATGGTGAGAAATATTTTATTGACAACAATAAGTATGATTTTTGAGCCTAGTTAAGTACAGAAAAAACGTGTGTGAACGCTGTAGTTCCAACTATTTCATTTTAATAAATCAAAGTCAAGTCAAGACTTATAGGTCAGGGGTCTGTCGCCTGTGGCTCTTGAGCCTCATGCGGCTCTTTTGCCCCTCTGCACTGGCTCTCTGTGGCTTGACAAAAAATTTTATGGAAATTTATTTCAGTTATATTGTTTACATTAAGTGTTTTTCAATGTGCATGTTTCAGATGTGCTGCTCCAACACACCCGATTCAAATGAACGGCTGGTTATGATGATGAGCTGATCATTTGAATCAGGGACACATTTGAAATAGGACAGACAAATACTGTCGTAGAGTCATTTTTTTCTGTTCTCTGATTGTAAAAATGCATCATTACATGGAATAGTTATCTGTTTATGGCGAGGAAGGGGGTCAAAATGGCTCTTTTTGGTAGTAAATGTTGCTGACTGCTGGCCTAGGCTGAGTAGTTTATTGGCTAATTTAACACAAGAAAATTTGCAGATAAAGTGAAGTGAGCAAATTGGGTTCCGTTTGGATGAGCTCTCCTTTTTTGGTAAATGTCCTTGAGCAACAGTGCCAAAGCTGGAATTCGATTTGAGATCAGTTTTCTCAGTTTAATTCCTCTTAAAACCAAAACTTTTGTGTATTACCTGATTATGGTTTTTAACATCAATAATTCTAGTTTTCATCTGGTTTTATGCTTTTTTTAGTTCTCTTACTTGATTGATGATGACCTAAAGGCAAAAACATGCCTAATATTTTTACTTTTTTGAATCTCAATATGATTACTTACACACAAAGAGCATACAGAGCAAAAATTCTGCAGTGGCCTCCACCTGTGGATATGCATGTAGTTTCCATTGACAACCAGCAGGTGGAGTACTGCATCTGGCTTGGATGTGCTGCACCATTTGAGACGCTCTAAAAGAGACACAATGCCGGAAAATTTGGTGTTTTTATATACATGTGGGGTTTTTTTGTTGTCATGATTGAGTGTATGAATATTATGATGGTCTGCAAACATGGAACTTCCCTGAAAAACAGTCATTAAAGGATTTTGAAGATTAGTTTCTCAGTCTAATAAACGCTGGTTGACTCTGAATAGCAGCTTATGTGGTTCAAATGAGGTAAACGTGCTGAGCCAAAGCTTTCTTCATTTTCTACAATGACACGAGTGGAAGCATTTTTATTGATTCTTAAGAGAAAGAAAAAATTGACAATCAGAATTTTCAGAATTTCTGAAAATATTTCAACTAGTTTTTCTTTCTCATCTGGCATTTGTAAAACAAGTTTTATGTTACAGGGGATCAGATTAACTGTGAGGCTTGCAAATCAGGATAATCATTTCCAATTTGGCTTTCACTCTAGTCCCACTGCGCCTGTGATGCAGTGTGTGGCTGAGAGCGCGGTTCTATGATATTCCCTGGATGCGAGCCATGTTGTGCTTTCCTCTCGGAGCTGCGGCCAGCAGATCGATGCATCAGCAGGCTTAGCGCTAACCCACTTCTCAGCATCCTGGTGCGCTCTGCATGCTCCTACAGGCATTCAGTTAACCAATCTGCCACCCAGATGTGCCGCTAGTCTTTTCGTAGATAAACTGTCGGTTGAAAGACTTAAACCACCATTAACTCAAAGTGTTTGGGGTAAACTGTGTAAGGATTTCAGCAGTAATTCAAATTAAATGCAGAAAATGAAACATTTCTTTCCATTCAGCCTTTTTGCCCTGAATTAAGCCTCACAGGTGGTGAGTTCTCTTTCACCTGGCTGTTATAGGCAACCAATAAAATGCCTCTTACACACTCGAGTCTTCTTGCACACAGGTGGTCGAGCTAAATATTAAAGGAAACACTGCATGCACACAATTCCTAAGCAAAATTTACAATTAGTTACACCAAAAAAGTGCCAAATTGGTGCCAAAAATGATGCCCGATGAAAAACAAGCAAAAAAAAAAATCTGGAATGTTATATTGCTGGTTCTCTTGTGGAACCATGAAAGTGAAACTCTTTTGTGTTTACAGTTCTCGAAGTCAGTGGCAGACTCAAGATGTTTGATTGGCAGGGGTGAAAATAGTAAAAAAAGAGCACTTGCTGTATGCAGTGGGGCACCAGCGAAGTCATAACTGTTAACGTTTTGTCCGCTGGAAGAGCACCCTCGACATCACTTTACTGGCTTTTTTTTTTTTTTTTTTTGCACAGAAAAGGGACCCAAGACGGCACTTTACCACCTTCTGTCCACTCATAAGGCATCCTAGAAGGCACTTTGACAGTGTTTTTTCTAACATTAGG
>JAQLOL010014244.1:0-12058 GCA_029783665.1 Naso thynnoides
GAAATGAAAATCTATTTTTTTGGTTTTTAAATAAGATCTGTGTTGCTCCTATCCTTGCCTATATGACAATATATGGCCCTACAATGACCAAAAAGTAGTTTCGCAGTTGTGATTTTACAATTAAGCATTTCCTGGAAAGCAGTTTAAAAGTATTGATGACTCATCCTTCACTCGGGGGCATATATCAGTTCTGTGTCCAATAAAATTCTCTCTCTAGACATATCTGGCGTTAGCCCTTGTTAATCAAATTAACAGTACATTTTAGAGGAAGTAGTAAAGACGATCATAGTTCTCCAAAGAGATCAGATTGCAGCTATCATCAATTTGACAATGCATGTGCAGCATTTAGAAAGGTAATTTAACCTTCTTTCTGCAAGAATGTTAAAAGAGTTAGATTACAGTGTTCCCACCAGTAAAACTGGCTGCACACCAGGCAGTTATCAAATCCGCAGACAGAAGGGCAGTTTAAAACAATTTTTTAACATTATAATTCTCCAAACACACACTCTAGATGATGTGTCACATGTGACAACCACAATTTCTGTTCACACCTTTCCTTGTTGGCCCTATGGTAGTTTGTCTTGCATGAGACAGCACTCGCGTTGCTGCCATAATTCCACAAGCTGGTCTTCAATTTAATATTCCACTTGGCTCAGGGCACAATTTTGTTTATGTTCATTGCCATGTTTGTCACTGTAAAGCCACACAACATCCGTTAGTGACACTTTCCAGTCTGCTTGCTCTCACTGACTATTGCGGGAATCCCGTCAGAAGTAGCCTGACCTGAATTCTTAAATATCAAACATTTGTGATTCGAGACAGGGGAGGCTCCGAATAGATCGAGAGCAGTACGATAATCATACTGACACCACACACTTGAGGATTATTTGGACAAATAATTAATTGACCAAGCTGTGGATTGGGCCACGCCCCCCAGATTGTTTTGGGAGGGGGGTAAATCAGGCCCAGAATCCAGCCCAAAATTGTCTAGCGCATAGGCGAGTCTTGTCCCTGTTTAGGGGTGCTTGAGCATATTGAGTTTTTTTAAAAAAAGTTTTTTTAATGCAAGTCTATGTTTGACAAGCTGAAAAAATGTCAAAACCACAGACAGTATATGGTTTAAACTTTAAATTTTCAAAAGCTCCCCCCCCATTGTCTCGCAAATGGTATGATCTGCTTTCTCTCTCCCACCTTTCCCCTGCCCTGCTCTCCCCCGAAGTCCTGCAGCAGTCAGCATGAAGCACACACACACACACCCACAGTAAGATAGCGTGCCTGCTTTAGTTTGACTGTCTTTGGTGTGGTGGCTCCTGTAAGTAGCTCAAACAAGGATGTGTTACACATTTCTTTACTTGTACCACAATAAATACCAGCACTTTATAATCATCACCAGTCCTCATTTATTGTTGCTGTCAGGGAGAAGTTAGCTATCTGAAGTTTTTTTTCTAGCTAGCTAATATTTCAGGTTGTCAGTCAACCACTGTCCACACTGATTGAATTTCAGTGAGTGAAGCTAGCTGTTGTGCCACTGGTATGCATGGATAGGCTGTTAAAGCCAAGGTGCTACTGTGTGCATGTGTATCATCACTGACTAGCTAAATTATTGTTTTTAATTGTTTGTATTAAACCAGACAGTGGAGAATGCAGCTGCCACTGTGGGTTGAATTTGTAATTAAAAAAAAAAAAGTGTTTGTAAGTCCAACAGTTTAAGACCACCTTAGCTGCTGAGGAGATGTTTAAAATGACTGTAACACACCTGCCACCTGTGCATAATAGTTTGTGCATCTTGATCATATGCTCTGAATCTATAAATAGTCATCATAGCATTGATAACAGATTATTAGAATTAGTGTCTAATTTTAATCTAAAAGAATCAAATTTTTCTTACATGACATGCTTGCCCCAACTCTCCTGTCTCAAATTTTACCCATCATCTGGTTGCCTTAGCCCACAGCAGCACAATATTCAAATAGAAAAATGTTATAAATTGATAAGGATCAATTTGTATATCTCCCATTAGTTAAAAAAATAGTCATTGTTTGTTTGGTTATTATATTTTCCTTTTGGTTGACAGCACAAAGAGGGAAAGAGGAGAATAGAGAGGGAGAGAAGCAGAGAGAGTAGGATGGAGAGGAAGAACCAGGTGAGACAAAGGATAAGTAATGCTAGTCAAGACCACACTGTTATAATGCCACGGCAGCTTCTGTTTTCCCATGTGGAGTCCACTGTGATTTCACATAACCAAACTGTGATAAACTGTTATCAAATGTGGATTCTCCCCAACCTCCTCTTACATTTATTTACGCCAGTAATAATCTGTGAGTTTGGTTTATTTATCAGTATTTCTTTATATTTAAATTAACATCAACATGTACAGTTTATTTTTTATTTTTTGAGGGCTCATTGGGTGCTCAGCACCCCTAAAGTTCTGATCCTAGAATCGCCCCTGGTCTAGTGCAGTGGTTCTCTAACTTTTTTCAAGAATGTACCCCCTATACATTTTTTTTTTCAGCCAAGTACACCCTGACCAGCACAAAACATTTTTGGTAGAAAAAAAAAATACCTTGGAGTACCATACAGTGCCATCAGGGTCTGTATTTTTAACAACCTTGTCACTGACAAACACTTGAATGCCACGTTTCTGTTTAGAATCAATCACTAAATTCAAAGAGAAACAATTTTCGTCATTATCATGCAATAATAATTATTTTATGACCAATATTTTTTCTTTTTTAATATTTTATTTTTCCAACATAAAAAAAAAAAAAAACCTCAAGTACCCCCCGCAGTTCCCCACAGTACCCCTAGGGGTACACGTACCCCCATTTGAGGACCACTGGTCTAGTGTATAGCTAGTTTAAGCGATTCATGTCGGAGTGAATCAAGGCTGAAGTTGATATGAAAAAGAAAGAGTGCAGCAGGGTCAGTGTTGCTGCAATTTTTGACCGGTGGCCAACTGCATTACCAAAAAAAAAAAAAAAAAAGACTTTTGTGAAACTATTAAAGGTTTGCTGTAGTGTTTCCAGAAACTGTTTTAATGGGGGTTAAAGCTTTCCCAATGTAAACTCAATGGGACAGGCTGGAAAACTTAGGAAGCAGATTTTAATGATACAGTGACTGTTTTGCACATGTAGTGAAAATGGCTGAACATTTAGTGGTGAAAACTTAGGATTAGTTTTAACTGACACAATTCAGGTTTGCCATGGCCCCAGCTCTTTGTGAGGGACATAACTACAAACTTTTAATGTTCACAAGCCCACAAGGGATGAGTGTTTGATACTTAAAAGATAGTCAGACGGAAGAGCTATGAAGGGTTTTCAGGAGAGTCACCACCCAAAGAGTAACAGTCCTGTCCACTTTATTGATGGGACGCTGCCCCTGGCTCGGCTAACTGTGATTGCCTCAGCAGCTCAATCCTGTTGAAATGGTACTGAGCTTTCAGAGGATTATTTATCTGTGCTCTGTCTTTTTGGCATAGTCACAGTCAGTTTCATTCCTCTCTTACATTCATCCTCATGAGGGATGTGCAAGCAGACAACACACCGAGCTGACACAAACCTCGACCACTCAATGAGTGGAAGATGTGCAAAATTCAAAGTGAAATTCAACAAACATAATGGAATTGAACATTAGGCTGGAAGCAAAACTTTGTTCATTGCATTGAGATTTAATCAAGTAAAAAAAAAAAGTTCAAATGGTGCAAACATTAAGTACAATGACTGAAGCAATCTGCATGATAAATGAAATGCTGCATTTACTTTTTTTTCTTATGACAACAAAATATTCGAATTGAAATGACATGCTAAGACAATTGATGACTTTCTTTGATCCTCAAGCTAATGAACTATTTTCATATTAATACAAAGCTTTCAAACATCTTAATGTTATCATAAACCTGAATTCACACCAAAGGTTATTTAGAGAAACAGCGAGCATGGGCGAGGTTTGTTTTAACTACCAGACTGTAGCTAGCTACAGTCTGCTAATGCAGTGTTTAAGTTTGGTAGTCGACGTTTTACCGTGCCTCTGTCTGAGAGTACTGTGTCCTCTGACCCGGATATGAGCAACGTGGATGCGGGTAAGTTTGATTTTGCTTAAATTATCTTTTTAAAACGAATTTTAAAATTGAAGCAGCGGTCAAAATAGGGAAACGTGCAACCACAGAATGATTTTAAAATATGTCCGGTGCTCATACATGCACTTTTACTCAGCACTGTATTCTTGGACAAAACTGAATATAAACCTCCACACGCTGCAGTTGGGTGTGTGGATGGTATGAGATAAACTGATAATAGATGATTTGATTTATGAGGAAAGCATTGATTATGACTGGAGATGCCCTTTAATATCTCCCTGATCAAGAGTCCAGCCCTGTGTATGTTAGGTATTATTCCCAAAGAACTGCATGGACTCAGTAGGCAGTGGTGCTGAATGGCCACGTTAACAGGATGCAGACTTATCATAAGATAATGGAAAACAACTACACCTTAATCTTTTGAGCACTGGATTGATGTAATGTCCAACACAGCAACTTACGAACAAGTCATATTAAGATTTTCAAGACGCCAAGACTTGTTCCTGAAAACTTGGAGCCCATTTCTGGACTATATCAACAATGGAAAATATCTAAGAACTGATTTCACATCACACACTGCAAATGTCAACTGAAACCTCACTATTAATATGTACATACCCCCCCCCCCCCCCTTTTAAAAAATTATTTATTATTAGCGCTGTTATTGTTGTTATTTCCTTATTTATTATTTATTTATTACACACAATTATTATTTATTTATTATTTGGTTTGAAGGGTGGGATAGATACGTGGATATGGCATGAAGGGTGTGTTAGTTATAATGAGAAAATTGTTCTCGAAATGCATTATAACTCATATTGTAAAAAATTGTTTGACAAAAATATCGAGTAAATAAAACAAAGGAACCTAATTCCTCCCTGCTTGGGGGCAAGTCTCTGCAACATACTAGCGTCATGTCCAGAGGATATACTCATACATCAAGCCACCTCACGCCACAGAAACAGGAGATGGGCTCCTGGCCTATGGCCTTCATGACTTGAAAAGGCTACTTACTTCCTTACTGTTTTTATAACACAGTGCATAAAAAAAAGTCTTTTCTAATCATTAAAAAACCTTTTAGTAATGCAGTAGTAGGTGGAATAGTGGGAAAAATTAACAATTGTCGTCTTTAAATCTGACTTGCTAGAGTTTGTTCGCAATTTGATACTGATATAATGTCAGAAAATGTATTTGTTATTTATTAGTTTATTTATTAAGAAATGTATCTGTTTTCTCTTTGACCTGATCTGACTATGCCAGTCAACTGTGTCCAAGAGTGTCCTGTGTTGCAGGTATGTAAGGTGCAGTGGTAAGAGGGAAAGGAACTGACAGTAAGTCTAGAGGCTAACAGGGACCAGTAGATGACATAAGGCAATACAGTCTCTGGTTTTGGTTTGGGTTCAGGTCTCATTGCAGACAGAGGCCCCAGTTTTAGAACTCCATCATGGAACTAGCAAAAATCGAAAAGAATAAATAACATGTATCCCCAAATGAAGCCAATCACCCTTTTGAATCTTAGACTGAGGTCTGCTTTATTGTCTTTCTTAAACTGACAGCACCTGGACTTCTCTTTATTGCATGAGCTCTGACTGCTGGTCAGCAGAGGTTGTTCCAGCTTACTGTAAATGAGGGTCAACGGGCCTGGCTCTTGAAGCCGCAGTCAATAGCTTTTAAGTGACTTTGCAGTTATGCTGATTCCTGGTGAGAAATGGATTTTGGGATCAATACATTCTCAGTTTATCTACTGTTAAAATAATAGGATGAGTTGGAGAGATAAGAAACAAATGTCTATTGGCTTCCTCTTCCTGCCTGTTCTGCTTTGTGTTGGTGGCTGGACTTTTTCCTTTATATTGATGTGAGGCCAGTTAATGATGCTAAGGCTAATCATATCACATTGATCAGAACCATTGTCAGTGCTCGACCATCGCAGCACTCTGTTCTAAGACCTCAAGAGGAATCATTTCATTTTAAAGAACAAAGTGACTAAAAGATTTATTAATGAGGACCTCATATGAAGTGTTTATTGATAGTTGTGTCTTACTCCTTAACTTTAAAGTTGATCTGAGATCTTGTTTGCTTGATCTCCTCAGACTTTCTTATTTGATATCAGTCACATAAGGCTGGGATCAGAACTTCTACAAGTGCCCAGAAAACTGAAGCTTGACAATGAGTTGTAAAACACGCTTTATTCAAAGTCAACAGAAGCCAAATAAAACTATTCAAAAAATCCACTTGTTAAGACATAGATGCCATGCGTTAATATGTACATGCCCTACCAAAAAATTGATCATAGCTCACAATAAGACCAAATTTAAGTTAAACATGCATATGTTTAAGGTAAGGATGCATCGAATGTTCGGCCTGCCGAAATTATTTTGCAGAAAAAGGTACTTGCAATATTTAGCTGAATAAGTTAAAAGGCCCCAAAATTTTAATTGAACAAGGGCATTTTTTGATGATGGGATCCAACACCAACCAGCATGGAGTGAGGGGCGCGTGCTATCATAGTAAAATGTATAAAATCTGTGATGGTTAATAGGAACTAAGACCTCCCACTGAGCATTCATTTTCATTTCCCCATGGGTCAGCCCTTCATCTGTCTGTTCCCCAAGACCTCCCACTGAACATTCATTTTCATTTCCCCATGGGTTTCACCATGGCCTCACCTTTTAAGGAGACAGGAAGCGGTTTTGAGTCAATTTAGTCTTATAGGGAAAAATGAATGTGATTACAGATTATAACCAATTCTTTTGCTCCATCTTTACCAAGATACATACTGGGCACATTTTTCACAAGACAAAGCTTTCAAACATTCTCATACAAAATGGCATTATTCAGACACTCAAACTAGGAGAAAATTTGTTCAAAACCTAGTCTCTGTCTCAGCAACAAACTCAAAAGAGATATGGGAACTGCTGCTTCCAGCCTTGTTTCGCAACGGACATTTTAAATGGTCTTGTAGGTGAAACCATGAATTAAAGGTTAAAACTTACATTAAAAAAATATGGGACACCCGGTGGCTAAGTTTGTATAGCAGGTGCCCCATATACAGAGGCTGTGTCCTTGCCGCAGCGGCCATGGGTTCAATTATACCTGTGGCCCTTTGCTGCATGTCATTCCATCTCTCTCTCTCTCCCTTGTTTCCTGTCTACTTTTCAGCTATCTTATCAAAGAAATAAAGGCAGATAAAGCCCCCAAATTATCTTTTAAAAATACATATATATCATGCGAGACAAAATCCATCTGCTTTTATCCATTCACTCAACGTTATTAACACTTCAGACGAGATGGAGGGATGGTGGTTCCCTAACTGTCTCTATGGGAGATGTGACTCTACCCACCTGGGAGACAGGAAGTGTATACCATTTCACACCACTGGTGCAGTGTATTTTGGGGTATCTTGCGTTATATTGACTATCTTTGATAAAATGCAGCATGTCACGTAACGTTTGTAGCAACAGAGCATGCTATGCTAAGGCTAGTCAAGTACGGGAAAGAGTTAGTCAGCACACCCACCATTTGTAGCTTTAACCTTTTTAATAATGACAACAAGACATTTCTTAAAATTAGACCTCATTTTAGTAAGAAAACAAATTGGACGTATGTGACTTTAGCTCATGACTACGAAGTATAACTTGGCTGCTTACAACAACCAGAGTACCAAGTACAGAGTACCAGAGTATAGTCAGAGTCTGAAGTAAACAGGAAACAAAAACCTTTCTCTCTCTCTCTTACGCTTAGAGAGCATCATGGGAAATGAGGTCTACAAAGACCTAACATTTAACTAAACCTCTAAATTATTCTCTGCACTTGTAATTTATATATCAGCCATCAAATGAAACAATAACACCATCCATGGCTGACATCTTTGAAAAGGGAAAAAAAAGTTTTCCAGTGTTCTGTTATGAAGAGATTAAGAATTTATGTTTATCTAAAGTTTTCCTCATTTTTTTTTTTCAACTAGTATTTGCAAAATCAAAAATGAACTTATATGCCCAGTTAACAGATGATGGAGATAATCATACATTTCTTCTCTAGATCTATCTGAGGTAATAGACCTTGAGGTCAGAGTCTCCTGGACAGGAGCAGACAGGCTTCATGTAGTAATCCCATCATGCAGACATGAAGTCTGCCTTTCCCAGAGGCAGCCCTTCATCCGTCTGTCTTGTCCCTCTAGAACAGATTGATTTGTAGAGTGCAAAGCAGACAGCTCATCATCTTCTATACATTTCCTGATCATGCACCACTTGAATTCATCAACCTGAGCGTGTGACTAAGTGCACATTCACAGGGCATTCTGCTCCACTTCTGTCCTTTGCATGATGCCCTTTTTTGTCTGAGTAAAAGTTTATATAGGCTGGGAGCAGTCTGGCTCAGAGCTTCTGCACGCTGAGGAAAGCTGCAAAATGGCACCCAGGAGGAAATCAGAAACATGCACCCACCCCTCTGTCTTTGGTGTTGAAAATAATGTGGGATTACATTTAGTTTCTGGCCTTTTGTCAACTTCAGGCAAACATGCAAGCATGCATGAAGAAATGAATTTTGTGTTTTGGGAAACTGGAGCCCAGAGGGGGGCACAGGACTTTTAACCCACTCTTGTTCAGTGTGGTGTTTTTTGTGTTTTGTTTTGTTTTGTTTTGAAAGTGTTAATGAAGTGAAAGATTTTCTTTGATGATTGATTTCATTGATTAAGACCCACTGTCCATTAAAAAGTATGAAAATTAAACACACAAAGATGGTTGTGCATGTTTTTTAGATTAAAATGGTACATTCAGAAAAATTATTTATTTTAGCAAATCTCTGCCCTTGTTCTTTGCCCCATTCCTTTGCTTGCCTGCGATAATCTTTGACGTAAGGGATGTTTGGATTGGTGGTGACAAAGAGGGCAAAGAAGGAACGTCATAAACAGCAGTTGCAGTGCAGAAGCATTGAAAACTCCACCACTAAACATGGCACAGTATGCAGACTAAACGAGTATATTTTTTCCTTAACTCTGAATGCCGTCCATTTGCATCTTTTTTTGGAGATGCCCATTGATGCTTGTTTTCTTTACCTCAAGGTAGAAAGCATTTCACAACAGATGTCTTACTAAGATAAGGGAAGTGTTGAAGGACTTGACAAAGCAACACCCAAGTTTTACTTAAAACAGCTATGTACTTTGTAAATTTGCAAGTTAAAGATTGTCTTGTTCTTCTGTGTTCACTTGATATGTGTGACCAGTCAACTAGACATTGACATTGCATTCCTTGCTAGTCAGCATCTGTCAAACTTTTTTTTTTGTAATTTCTAGCGCAAAGTGCCACACATTTCAGCAGCATTTAAATATGCTTAACTGTATTGAGAAGAAATTATGCTTAATCTAAGTTTTTTTTTCTTTAGACTATTTGATTGATCTGTGCTTAAAATTATTTAAACATCAAAGAAACTAGTCACTAGCTGTGTTGAGGAAATGCCTAAGAAAGTAACAAGGTTAGAGTACTTGGATGACTTTTTAAATTATGTTATGTTAGTTAACTAACATATTAGGTCCGCAATTAAAGTACTCAGTTATTAAGTTACGTTTTCAAAAAAGTATTCCATTATTATTATTATTATTATTATTATTATTACTATCATCATTAGGGACCAAGCCTGTAAGTGCTAGAGGAGTCCCTGTTGTAATTGTACTGTTTGTTATTATTACATGTAAGTCTTGTGGAACCCAAATTTGATCCCCTAAAAATGCTCAAAAACTCACCAAAATGGGCATGCACATCAGATCTGGTGAAAAATTTTATAAAATGTAAAAATTAACTCCCAAAGTGCTGAAATGTGTAATCTAGCGCCACCTAGAAACACTAAAATGGCTACTACAGCCCATAGGAATGTCGGAGAGAGATCAAACCAAAACTCAGTTGTTCATATTATCAAGACCTGAAAATCACCCACTAACACCCCTGACCTAAATCTAAGTCCACAATTTGCATTTCAAAATAAGATTTCAGCCCCAATTTTGGCCTTGCAAATTTGCTATCTAAGGACACACTGCCGATGAAAATTTCTGAAAAACTTTGTAATAACTCAAACAGTTTGGATTTTATAAACCATCAAAGTTCAAGTCCCAAATCCCATCGTCTAATCTAAATGAATGGGAAAAAATCTCAGGGGCAGAGAAAATGTTGTGATCGCACACCCCAAACAACTGGTGATTGTGGCTGAACCATGACTCGTATCCATGAAACGACTAGATGTACAGCGCCACATGGACTTGCTGAACAAGATGATATAAGTTTTGTGGGGATAATTTCTTAAACACATACAGCAAGAGACAAAAATGGTGCTACCTGGTCTCTTTCAGTTATTTGAAGGGTCAGCGAATGGGAGAAAATCATGATCTTGGGTCGAATTGAGGCCCGTGCAGTATAAGTCTGACTGCTTTGAAACCCACATAGGTGGAAAGATAACAAATTTTCCTACCCGGATATGATTAGTTTATGTAAGATTTGGCCAAAGTTGTGGGATCTGTGAGGAGGTTTTTCCTAGATCTTAAGTTTACCTTTCTCCCTTCCTGCACACTAGTGGTCATGTGACTCACTCCAGCTTGGAGAACATTCTGCAATACACACCCATTATAAAATCTGTGGGGGAGCAAAACATGCTTTAAAATTAAAACTCTAATATCTCAAAAATGGTAAAAGACAGAAAAAACTGTGCAAATACAGGATTTGTAGGTCAAAGTCTTGTGACCCATTTAAAGTTTGAATGAATTATGTAGCTAAAACTATATGGAAGCAGTGAAAGTTCAAAAAGGTGTGGGTTTGATCACTTTCTCCATTAAAATAAATTAGTATTTATGTGTCTGGCTGCAGTTACTTGTCATCCCCAAAGAGAATGCCTGTACACATGTCAGTCAAACTTTGACCAGGTCACATGAGGTCAATTGAATGTAGTTCCTGCCATTTGAATTGAATGAACTTTTGACTGAGTCTGTCTGCAGATACTTCTCATCCTCACTCACGGGACAGTATACATCAACCTTTGACCAGTTCACTTGGGTCTACCTGCGACTTTCAAAATAAAAGGCTCCCAACTCCTTCAAAATAAAAGTTTTTTTTTTTTTTAATGACCCTGAAAACCTTAAATTGATATTTTCTGAACACTTAATGGGCTGGAGGCCATGACCAGGCCTACCTGACAGGCCAGAGTATGAGGTCCTGACCAATGCTTCTTGCAGCTTTCATTGTTATTATTATCATTCATTACAGTGTATTATGCTTTATTTATTCCTGTGCCTTTTTGCCACAGGAAAAGAAAATCAGCCACAGATTCGCACTGTTTCTGTTTCTCTCATACTTTTTGGCAGGCAGGCAGGTACCTGACTGCATGCTGCAGTTGTATCACTACACATGTGTACAGCAACCTAGCGAGTGACGTGGTATGGCAGAAAAGACAGCGTTAACTCCATGGAAGTATTCACATTATATAAATTAAAGGAGGTGTTGACAAAAAAAACATGCTCGAGGAATCACAAAGGGTTTTTCATTTTCTATAAGGCAAAAGTACTAGGTAATGAATTCAGCCGCTCGCGTGCTGACGAGGACCAGAGGGCGGAAACCCATTACACCAGTTTTAAAATCGCTGCATTGGCTCCCCGTGCGTTTCAAGATTGATTTTAAGGTTCTGTTATTAGTTTTTAAATGTCTTAACTGTCTTGGGCCTTCTTATTTATCTGACCTGCTTTTACTCTATCAGCCCTCGTGGACCCTGAGGTCCTCCGGCACCAGCCTTTTAACCATACCAAAAGTTAGAACAAAAACACAGGGGGAGGCGGCATTCAGTTATTTTGGTCCCCGATTGTGGAACAGCCTGCCGGAGAACCTCAGGGCCGCAGAGACAGTTGATATTTCTAAAAAGAGGCTCAAGATGTATCTTTTTAATCAGGCTTTTAATTGATTTCCTTCTTTTTATCTCCCTGTACGCTCTTAACCCTCTTATCTTTATTTA